>JAUMHL010000003.1:5589994-5604644 GCA_032362345.1 Sandelia bainsii | reverse complement strand
CTCTCGGGCCAGATTCGGAAACAACAACTGAAGGTGGGACTGCACCACAACCAGCAACAGCCAGCCAAGATGTAGAAGTAACAACTGAAACCGGAACTTCACCATCATCTCCCGGGCTGGATTCAGAAACCACACGTGAAGCAGTGACTCCATCACCACCTCCTGGGCTAAATTCAGAAACAACAACCGACGGTGGGACTGCAGCACAACCAGCAACACCTAGCCAAGATTCAGAAACAACAACTGAAACTGGAACTTCACCACCACCTCCTGGGCCAGAGTCAGAAATAACACCTGAAACAGGAACTACACCACCATCTCCTGGGCTGGATTCAGAAACCACACGTGAAGCAGTGATTACATCACCAGCAACATATGGGCCAGATTCAGAAACAACGGAAGCAGCAATAACATCATCATCAACATCCAGAGCAGATTCAGAACAAATTGAAACTGCAAATGCACCACAACCAGCAACACATGGCCAGGGTTTAGTAACCACAACCCTAGCAGCAGCTTTACGATCAATAGCACCTGGGCCAGATTCAGAGACGACACCTGAATCAGAAGCTAAAGTGGAAACACTAGAACCTAAGCATGAGTCAACACTGACAAATCCACCAGCAATTATTCCTGCAGTGGTTCTTGAGTCTTATCCTGCAGTTCTCCCTAACCTCCCTCCTACAACAGAGCGCCAGTCGAAACCACAGTGGAGACGGCGTAATTGTCGTAGAGGATGACGTAGATGAACTGAGTAAGAAATTTATTGCAAAAATAAAATTTATTTTCTGATAATAAGTAAAATTATGTGATGGAAATCTGTGGAATGGAGTTTTGTTCTGAAAAAGATATATAAATTAAAAGCAGAGCATTATTTTCACTTCATGTTCATGTTTTGTATCTTAGTAAAACCATATAATGATGTCCAAACAGACATAGTGACAAATGAGTCAACATTCAATGATACAGTTACACCCACAGTCATTTATCTGATGGGAAAATTCTTTATTGTACTGGATTGTACAGATGTGACTTTTGGCTTCCAAGGTGGCCAAAACAACACAACAGTTATATCCACAGTCATTTATCTGTAACATTTATAAAGAGGATAATCTATAAAAATATTTTAGGCAGTCTACACTCTATAGAGATTAATAGATATTATATATTATATTTTCCCTTTCCAACTCCTTGTTGGTTGTGAGGAAAAATTAGATATGTGATTAGCATAATCTGATTTTATTCTCATTTCCGAGATTGATCTCAGTAAGACATCAAAGACATCAAAAGACATAATTTTAAGAACAAAATCTGAATTTGAAGGAACTTGATTTAAGTTCTGACAGTTTTTGTCAGTGTCAGCAGTTAATGCAGATAATTTTAATTTAAAGCATAATTTTGAATGCACAATGATATGAAAATAGTACCTTTTTCTTAGGTGAGTTTCTGTTTTTTTCTCAGAATATTATCATAAATCTAAGGACTCCAGAACATGTCTTTAAAAATTGTCCTTCTCTCATTCTAGTGAAAACTGTAAATTAACTGAGACCGAAGTTTGAAAAACTACAAAAACATGTGGAGTCTCCAACATGGGCGTCATGATTTATAGTGTGCGCCTTCAAAACGTCTGGGGTGTTATCAGACAAATAAAGGGATATGGAACAATATTAGTTTAGCTTTTTCTACTGTAATAAAGTGTAAAGTGTATATAATACCTTCACCTTTCCAGGTCTCACAAAATCCTCTTTTGGTTGAGCTACTCACAAATAATGTTCGCACTACTCGGCTGTGATGAGGGGTTAAAAATTGACACTGCTTAATTAAGTGTCATGAGAGGACAATTTGTAGGATATGCTGCTCTAGAACTGCTGATGGAAGCCTGGAAAACTTTATTTAAAAATATTTATACAGTGCTATTTAAACGTATGGGGATCAAATAGGCAGATGTTGATCTACTTTGATCACGTGAAATACTTTCACGTACTACTGAAATCTACTCATATACTGAGAGTGCTCACACATAAAGTTCTATTAGAATACTCACATTGTGTTTCAGTTGTATATGAGTGTGTACTTTCAGTTGTATATGAGTGTGTACTTTCAGTTGTATATGCGATTACATTTTTAGTATAATGTAAGATTTATCTCAGAGGTTTACTCAAAATGTGAGGCATTATAGTCTCAGAGGACGTTGGTGTAGTTCATAAGTCTCATTGGTTCATTCTCCAGGTGAGCATCACAAGACAATAGGTGCCCTTTCCATTGTAAGAAACTCTCTGGGTTTATTTTTAAATGAAATATTCATACCAGCTGTCCAGGACTGTTGCAGTGTGTCCACATGTTTTACATTAGGTGGTCAACAAATTACTTTAAATTTGCTGTTTTAGTTCGGTTTTAGTTATTTTTCAGCTGGGATGTCTGCAGTGAGCTTGGTTTTATTGAAGATAAATTGGGAGCTGACTTGTGTGGATTTGAGGTATCAAAGTATAAAAGAATGCATTGAGTGACAACCAGCATTGATGGAGAGTTTAAGTCACTTTCAAACTGTTCAACTTTTCATCCCAGGACTGATATTAAATCACTTTATTGTCAAACATTGCTCACATTATCCAAATAATGTCTCAGTGGACATTTTCTCCAATGTTTTTGGTGATGTGAGGGCCCAAAGAAGTCGGACAGTCATCTCTGCATCTCCTAAGCCTGAGAAGACTGCCCAGTCCTTGTTGGCCATCACCTGGTCGTCTTATCAAGTGCTTGAAGTTACAGCTGGCTCTGCTGTCCATAGCATTTTGATATATGTTATAAAATGTTATGAAATATAATATCTGTTGTTGCCAGTAGTGAGTGACAGAAATGTAAAAAGATTTAACAAACAAATACATTTATTTATAGAAGTTATAATTTGGAGCATTTTAATGTAGACACTGCACCCATCATCTGGCTACTAAAGTTGTTTTCAGTGTTTTTTCAGGGATGGTGAAGGCCCCCTGGTGCCCCCATGCCAGACTCAGAAGGTGGTTTTCAGCTTGTGATTATAAATTAATGGAGAACCTTCAGGAGAACTGATAGAATCTGGGGCTTTAATAAAAAGTTATCTTTAAATAATAATAAATGCATTTCAATTATTAATAATTTATTGTTTATTTTTCAGATTTATTAATATTTCTGTCCTATTACAATGTTGTAGTAGTTGCAACCAGGCAAATTATCTCTTATTATCTATGTACCTCTGCTGTTTAACTGTTCATTCCTATTTGTTTCTGACTATTAAACGATTTAAAGATACACACAGTTTTTATTTTTATATCCCTATAATAAATAAAATTATTTATATTCCTCACTCTTCAACAAACACATGGTAATTTATAACATACAGTTTATTATTTCCTAAAAAACAGATTTTAAATTAGAGTTTAACTGTTCACTATTCTTCACTGCTTTGTTCAGCCCAGTCCCCCCCCCCCCATTACAAACTTTCTAGACCCGCCCCTGTGTATTTTATAGCAATATCATGATGCTACCACTTAGTTATTAAGATAAAAATGTTTCCTTGGCATTTTCTATTTGTTTCATGCGTAATTGATATAATGGCGACAGATGAACACAGATGGTTTCAGATTATATGTACAGATTACATTTTACCAGACACTTTAAACTGGAATAGCAGCATGTGACTCGCCCAGAGCTCCACGTTGGTCGCCTGCTGGTTGTTTGCTGATGTCAAGGGAAAAACCCCAACTTCCTTGTACCGGATCAAAATTCAGACAGAAGCTGATCGTCCCCAAAGTCATCAGGTGTGACAGACTTCACATAAAAACCGAAGCGAAAACACGTTTTTTTTTTTTTGCAACTCATTTGATTTTTTTTAAAGACTCGTCTAACACGCAGGTAAGTTTATCTCTCTTGTTAAGAAACAGCAGGAGCGACTTTTAAACGAGAAGCAAATATATACTATGTCGTGTGTTTCCAATAGAGACAGCACAAAGAGAAGAAACGGTGGAGTTTCATTATTATTTCATTAATTCGGATGGTGAGAAATAAGAACATTTGTTTTGTTCATTGATTCACTCTCTCAGTTCTAGCTTTGCATCACGTTAAATTTCAAAATAAAAGGCGCATGAATTACGCATGAAATGATGAAGTCCGAGAGAAAGAAACCGTAACCATCACAGTCAAAACCAAAATATGTTTAATTTACTGTCACTGTAGTCAAAGAAAATCAGCAAATATTCACAATAGGAACCAAACAGAAGCTAGAAAATGTCTTTTTTTTTGTAATTGTTGCTTAAAAAATGACTGAAATCATTAACTGATTATCACAATTATTGTTGAATAATGTTTTGCAGTGGTGGAAAGTAGAGAGAGTAACTAAATTTACTCAAGTTTACTCTATTCTAAAGTATTTAACCTGAGTTTTAATAAAAAATAATAATTTTATGCTATTTTATTAATGTTAATCTCTACATTTAACGGGAAAATGTTGAATGTTTGACTGAACAGCTGTAGCTGCTTCCAAGAAATGTAATAGAAACTGTTAAAAAGTAAATCAAGCCACCCAAAACTATATAAATAAAATGAGTAAAAATTAGTTTTACAGTAGTCTGTAAACAGGACACAGAAACAATTCAAATGTGTTTTCCCAAACAGGTGGAACATGAAGAGGAGATGAAAGTTGAGGTTGCTGCCTTCTCATCTGTGCACCAGTGGAGTAAAGACCCCACCCCGTCCTCTCTGAACCTCTCACACTCTAACACTCCTGCATGGATCTTCCCCTCGCTTCTCCAAACTCAAAACTGTTCCCGTCCTTCCTGTGAGAAAATGTATCCCAGTGAATCTGACCCATCCTCAGACCACCAGCCCCTGGAAGCCCAGCTGGACTTCTTCCACAAGCTCGGGTACTCCACGGCTCAGGTTCAGGCTGTTCAGCAGAAGTTTGGCCCCAGCATAGACACAGATAAAGTTCTGGGGGAGCTGGTCAGGATCGGGGCCAGTCGGGATGGCAAGCAGGGACCAGTGACCACGATGTCGGTGGTGGTGCCCAGAGGGGACCTCCAGACTGCAGGTCCCACCCTGCAGGTGCCTGTGGCTGCATCATCTCCTCAGAGCAGAGAGGAGAGCAGTGAAGATAAAGACTCTTTGAGACCCATTGTTATAGATGGAAGCAATGTGGCCATGAGGTGAGAAACTAGAGCTAAACGGATAAGAGGATTGACTATTTTCATAATTGAGTTAAGATACTTTTTTGGATCTATTACACAGATAAAACTCTGGCTCAGGAAAAGTACAATGAGCATTTTTGCTACTTTCTGGCAAAATTATTAATTGTTTAACTGAGAAAATAATAATTAGCTAAATTTATAATGATATACTCTTAATAAAACTGAATATCTTTGGACTGTTCCTCGACAGTTGCCTTAATAAAATCCTGCTGCTGTAACTCTTTCAACACTAACTTATTCCCCAAGGACAAGTCTAGTAGTGACAAGTCCTTTTCTTTCTTTGTTTGGTTAAGAAAATCTCTGTGTGTTTTGTTTTTACATATCTCGTCTTTATGTTATTTTCATGATCATAATCTGTCTCACAGCAGCTCGGTGAACCCCTCTCTGTTTGAGCTTTGCTGTACTTTTCCTTGTCTGTTTTCCAGATGAGGACTTTTACATGTCAGACGTAGTCAAACTACTCACTGATAGAAACAGCAACATAATAAACGTGAGCAGTCCTCTGACACTGAGCTTCACCTCATGTCACCCAGTGATTCACTCTGTTTGTTTTGGAGATCAGCTGCCTCCAGATTGAAGTGAAAGGGGATCTCAGCTACATACCGTACATACAAAACGATCTGAACTATTGAAAAACGTCACAGTTTGCCTGCTTTCATCCACCGCTCGCTGTTTTAATCTAGTTTTATATCGTCAGCAGGAGTTTATGAATGCTGTTTCAAATGGTACTTGGTGTTTGTGAACGCAGCTTCATGGTCCAGCGACTGCCTGCCACCGTGGATGTATTGTGAGACGTCCTCTAGTCGTGCGTCTTGGCTCAAATGGGGCTTCTACTGCTCTTCTGCACTTTACAGATAATATTGGGCCAAATAAAATGAATAAAAAGGCTTCTTCACAGCTCAGTGCACAGTGGAGGCAGTGCTGCCAAGTGCAGTTACAGGGCAGTGTTTGTACGCATACCAAGAAGGTTTATAGACCTATGAGGAGAACTTACGTTATTTATTGCACAATTGTCTTCTTCCACAATATTGTAATGGCACCCAACAGAAAAATTGGTGCCACCGGTGTATTTTAATGATCCAGCTACTACAGTTTACATAACTACAGAGGCAGGAAATGTTCTTTTTCCAATTGTTTAAAAAATGTGGTTAAACCTCTATTAAACTTGTTCTTACATTAGGATGGAAACCAACTGACTGACTGAAACTGATCAAAAGTTTTCTTTGTTTTAAAGCATCACACCAATGGTTTTGCATATTTTAGTCCATTTCCTACAGATCTCACATACTTTACATTGCAGTCAAGTAATGTGAAGTAATTTACCGTCCTGCTAACTGCTGCTGTCTACAGCCAGTGTTAACAGGCTCGCAATGCTAACATGATGCTAATGTTTAGCACACATAATGTTTAACCTGGTAGCAGTCTGGATCGAAATGTTTGACAGTCATCCCTAAATAGTCACTGCTTGCATGGACAACAGTAATCTTAGATGATGACAGGTTCTTTTCTTAAATGGTAAATTTTTTTGACAAATTGGTTTCAGTTCCTCAGGAATTACTGTTGAGTCTGTATTTTTTTTGCACTTCGCCTGAGGGATTGTTCATCATGTCATTTTAATCAGAGCATGATACACCAATTTTGCACATAACACAATTACAGCTTCACCCAACTGTTGACTTTTATATGGTTGATAGAGATGAGCAGCGTGTGTGTGCTATGGCTTCTGCATTTTATTGCAGCTGGTTGGATTTTCCCAGCCGCGTTGGAGGTTGACATAGAGAAGCAGAAACAGTTATCAGCTTTTCACCACCTCAGCACTGATATCTTGATATATGTTACTCTGCCTGTGAGTACGCTCAACCTTTTTCCTTATTGACCTTCTCATACATCAACACGCACACACAGTTTTAGGAACAGATAACTCTAAATGGGGCCGTAAATGGGCGGGGTAATGAGGTGTGAAAACTGTGTGTTCAGTTAACATACACACCCTGCTGTCCTTTTGCCTATTCCAGCCAGGCACGCCCGTTCAGACACGTCGTAAACTATCTGCTCAAATATGCAAATCAGAGCGTGTACATACTGTCTGTTTGCTGTCTTGTTTCCTTGAAGCCCAGCAGTGCTTACAGAGAAATACCTCATTTCACTGGGAACAGGCCTGGCAGCATTTTATATTTTATATTTTTATATGTCTTCTTTCCTCGTCCTCTCACTTTAAACTTGAGTCGTCAAAAATCCCCAGAGGCCTCCGAATATGTACAGCTGTCATATTATCACAGATGAGCTTTGCTAAAGTAAATACGCATGGACAGTGAGTCATGCCTTTAGTTTTTTTTAACAGCTCCTCCGGATAGATCATCTCAAATCACTGTTGGCTACCATGAAAGATTTGTATTTATTCAATGGGTGATAGTGAAACTGAAACAAGCCATCAATAGTTTGTGGGTTACAAGACCTCAATGGTAAAAGTTAAATAAGAAGAAACAATAGAAGCAATGGTAACACTTTATATCACTCCATTTAGCATTAATAAGCACTATATTAACTATTATAATATGGTTTCTAACATATTATAATGTAGGTGTAACAGATGGTAATAAAACTTACATGCACCATCATCTCTATTAATAGACAGTTTGTCTAACTGTGGGCTGATGAATATCTTTATGTTTACTTTCCAAACTTTTCAGTTTTATGAAAATCAGGCCTCCACAGCTGTTTCACTGACTTACTCCAGGTTTTTTTCAAAGGATTCAAATGATGATGCAGCAATTTCAGTTGTGTTTGCAACACACATGAGCATAGTTCACTTACTTTTTACTGCCTCTGTATAACATGATAATTAATGAGCCGTAGAGGTGCTAGTTGGTAGATTACTGTAGGTGGTCTAGACAGAGCACGCTAACTGTTTCCCCCTGTTTCCAGTCTTTATGCTAAGCTAAGCTAACTGTCTCCTGGATCCAGCTTATGTGCAGCCCTAACTTAGGAACAATAATCATCACTTGCAAACCCTTTCATTGCCCATGGGAGTTTAGTTAATTTATTCTGGCGGGAGTTTACATATTCCCTCAGGCTCGTGTGAGTGAAGCAGTACAACGCCTGGCCGACCTGTCAGCGTGAACAGTAAACGTAAAACATTCAGACTCCCTGTTGATTATCTCAGAGAACTTGAAGAGAGCAAACCTCATTCATGAACTTCTAAAATACAACAAACTGTGTGTTTATTCGTTAAGAACCAAATCAAATTGGAGTCTAATTCCTTGTATGTGCAAACATAACTTGGCCATTAAAGCTGATTCTGATTCTGATTACTATTCATAGCAAAACATTTTGAACTGTTGGTCACACAATTCAAGCAATTTAAGACATTTTCTCTATTTTCTGATATGTTAATTGAGAAATAATTGTCAGCTTAATCATTAATTAATAAATTGTTCTGTGTAGGTGCGGTATCCATGACAAAACCCTCGACCATGCTTGGTTTGGTTTTTATTGATAAGAGCTGTCAAGTGATCTGAAACTCACTTGAGTGAGTGGCATTATAAACTGTGTACGTTTAATTGGAGTATATAACCTGCCAATAACTTCACACTGGAAGAAGTTGAACTACAGAAAAGCCACACTAGTGAGAAATTCAGTTCAGTTAACTAAAGCTAAATAATATTGGAGAAGGAAGGGTAAAATAAAAAATAAATAATTTCTTTCCTTTTATGGCCCAAAACAGTTTTCAGTATTTAACTACATAAAGTACATGTAGTTAAACTTGTAGTTGACCTACATTTTGCACCTACGTTTTCCAGTATCTTGCTACTCAATACTCCAGTTTCAGGTTGTGAATATTTTCTAATTTGTCTTTTTTTTTTTCCTGGTTTCTATTCATTCAGCCATGGAAACAAGGAAGTTTTCTCGTGTCTGGGAATCCAGTTGGCTGTGAATTTCTTCGTGGATCGAGGCCACACTGAAATGACTGTGTTTGTTCCCTCGTGGAGGAAGGAGCAGCCCCGGCCAGATGTTCCCATCACAAGTAAGGCGACGGGGATTCACGCTTGTTTTAACACTGGCCACTTCCTTATTTACCTGGCAGCATCAAACACTGGCTTCATTGTTAATTG
Organism: Sandelia bainsii; assembly: GCA_032362345.1. Lineage (NCBI taxonomy): Eukaryota > Metazoa > Chordata > Actinopteri > Anabantiformes > Anabantidae > Sandelia > Sandelia bainsii. Next base: position 5,595,313 of record JAUMHL010000003.1, on the reverse strand, counting down.
AAATTAAGGCGTGGTGGGACTGGATTGCTGTGAGACTCTATTATGTTTCTGTAGAGTTTGCACTTTTTGTAATGTTTGTAATTAGAGCTGACATGAGTTTTTTGATTTATTGACTAGCTGTCTAAAAGAATTTTAAAATTTGTGTTATTTTACAAACAAAAAGGATGAAATTTACAGGTCTGAGCTTCTCAACTGTGGGAATTTACTGATTTTCTCATTTTATATCATGCTTAACTAAATATATTTGGATTTCAGACAGTTGATTTGTTTAAACACAGCATTAGAATATGTTAACTTGTGTTGTGGGAAGTTTTAAAGGGCTTCTTTTTTTTTTTTTACTATTTCGAGTGAAGCACAGGAAACTGCATGGTAATGGATAAATAGATTGAGAGACTGAACAGGTTATTGAGAAGTTAAGTGGCAGAATAATGAATCACTGTTAATTACAGCTGTATTCAGAATATTTTTTGGTTTGACTTAAAGCCAGAGGCAGGTTTACAAACAGCTCAATTATAGACAATTTGCTGTGGTGTAACTGTTGATTCTCAAAAAGAGCAATGTTGCTCTGAATGGGAAATACCCCATGTAGGTTTTTTAATTTCCAAATGCTAAGTAAGCCAGTTTCACAGTAGCTATATCTCAAAAGATAAAAACGCTGGGTTTTTCCAATGGTTTGTGACACCAAAAGATAACCATTTGAACAGTCATCATGAGTGACTGTAATTGCTTTGGTGACCTAGATTTAGAAACAGCTACTGCCTCTGAGCTGCTTGTTTGCTTCATGTAAATGAACAGATTGTTCATGCTGATAAACTCCAGGTTTCGTTGCAGGATGTTAAATCGGACTGCTGGGAAAACACAAATCAAAATGCAGCTTTGGTTCCTGAAAAATAATAATTAAGGTGGTTTATGATGTGTAATTTGTTTTGATATGTTTATGATTTACCACAAGCAGGTATAATCAATATAATGGCCTGTAGTGTAGACTGTTTTGTTTCACTTTCACCAGTCTCACAAAGTTTCTTGCAGCCACACACAAATCTCTAAAAATGCGCACACCCTTCTCAGCACCAAACACCTGAGAGAAATGGTTATATAGATGAGCTGGAGCCAAGCTATTAAGCATTTTAGAAACCAGGAACAAAATCTTAAATTCAGTCCTACAATGTATTCCAAATGTGCACAAAACTGCTGCCTTCGGTTCGTTATAACCAAGCACTGCACTGTCTGTCTTTTCTGTTCAACTACAGCAAGTTTAGTGACATCCAGCAGTGAATCTGTTGTAAAATGCTGACGTGTAGCTTTGATAACTGATCATGAAGTTGTAATTTACATTCACGTCAGTCCAGACTCATTTTCTAAGTTCATGCATGAGTCCAAGTAGATGTTTTGAATGAGTGAAATGTTGCTGCACTAATTAATCATCTAAATGTTGGGTTTACCTGCGATGGACTGGTGACCTGTCCAGGGTGTACCCCGCCTCTTGTCCGATGACAGCTGGAATAGGCTCCAGCACTCCTGCGACCCTTACGAGGACCGGTGGTTAAGATAATGGATAGATGGATGTTGGGTTTACAGCTAAAAGACCTGCAACCTCCAACTGGATAAAAACAGCAGGTTTGACAAATACCTAATGTGACTTCATGTTTGGTTTTCAGATCAGCACATTCTTCGAGACCTGGAAAGGAGAAAAATTCTAGTATTCACACCATCGCGACGTGTCGCAGGCAAACGGGTCGTCTGTAACGACGACTGCTTCATCGTCAAGCTGGCCTTCCAGTCTGACGGCATCATCGTGTCCAACGACATGTACCGGGACCTTCAGGGAGAGAAGCCGGAGTGGAAGCGCTTCATCGAGGAGAGGCTGCTCATGTACTCCTTTGTTAATAACAAGTGAGCCCTGCCTTCTCGATGCCAGGTTTCCCTCGCCAATGTAATCCTGAGTCAGTCAGGAAGAAGTGCGAAGCTGTAAAGTTCTACTTTTATTCTAATGTTTGACTTTTCACCCTGATGCAGGTTTATGCCTCCTGATGATCCTCTAGGCCGCCATGGCCCGACCCTGGAGAACTTCCTCCGAATGTTTCCAAAGACTCCAAAAAAACAGCCGTGCCCTTATGGTGAGAAAACTTCTGTAACACTTTCCTGGCATTGTTTTTAAAACGAGATGCTCAGTTACAGTTGTAGCATTGTAACTTCACAGACGACAATGTCGACTTGTCCACAGCTTTGGCTCAACTTGAAACATCTCAGCAACTGTAAGATGAATTGCCATTGTCATTAGTACAAACATTCATGGTCCCTAGAGGATGAATCTTAATGCACCATTATGAGGTGTAGTTTTGAGTGAAATATCTCAACAGCCCTTAAATTTAGTGATCCTCTAACTTTTGTTCTAGAATCTTCATAAGATCAATTTAATTATTGTTTCCTGGTTCTCATTTTAATCAGCCTCAGTTTTGTGTGTTTGTTTAGTGCTAGTGAGCAAACTTTAGCATAGTAGTATGCAAAACTAACATGGTAAACATTAGACCTGCTAAACATTAGCACGCTAATGTTAGCATTTAGCTCAAAGTTGCACTATCTTGTTACAACACATCGTATTTTGCAGCATGCTCAATGTAAAGTTTAATAATAATAACTGAGATGTTATTAATATTAAACTTTCTTTCTTGGGGTTTCTTGCACACAGGCAGCTGCATTTAAGACCACTTACACTATGTTTTCAAATGAAGAAAACTGATATGATGGTAAAGCAGGTTTTCAGTTCTCCCCATTGTTTCAGAAATGAATGAGAACATGAAATGAAACTGAAAATATAACGGCCAAGAATTGTCACACATGATGACCTTAAAAACACAGTCTGTAAAAACAAGAGTCTATAGAGAGAGAGTGTCAGTCAGTGACCAACAGACAAAAGACACAATTTGAAAGGCATCCTTCATGGGGAGTGCTTAGATTAATGGCATCTCAGGGACGATTTCCCCACATGATGAGTCTCAACGTGTTTTCCATCATCAAACTGCTGTGATTGCCTCACAGCCATCAGGTACTCAGGCTAAAATGTTCTGTTTTGTTCTTTCAGGAAAGAAATGTACATATGGGATCAAATGTAAATTTCACCATCCTGAGCGAGTCAAACAGCCTAACCGCTCTTTAGTTGACGACCTACGGGTGAACACTAAGCACCCGTCCACAGCTCAAAAACAGCCTTCAGCTCGATCTAGTCCTGTGCCTGGACAGAGCCTCTCACAGCTGGAGGATATGGCAAAGAAACTCACTCTGGGACACGAGAGCAGCTCTGTTAAAAAAGATCAGAAAAACGAACATGTAGTTCAGGTGAAGGTGAGTCACCGCTCCAGCAAGAGAGCCACATCTAGAAAGGAGAAGACGAGCCAACAGTCGTCTTCTGACCGCGGCTCTGTGCGGCACGGTGGCTCTCAGGAGCAGCTGGACTCTGGTTTAGGCTCCATAGACAGTCAGCCAGTGGAGGCTCCGTGGAGTGTTTGTGATCAGCAATATCGGGTGACTTACGGCAGCTGCCAGCAGAACCACAATGCGAGACAACAGTACTGTCCTCCTAGAAGTGCACCGTGCAGCTGGTCCTCACACAGTCCTCCCTCTCGAGGGTCCACTCCAGTTCTCCAGCACCACCAGTGTCACAGCATTGGGGCTATTAGCAGCCACAGCCCTGATATGACCCACTACAGCCCACATCGTTACCCCAGCTATGGTACATACCCAGTTAGCATGCCGGCATACAGCCAGCTGACAGATTTCCAGCACACTAGAGTTCACAGCCACCAGCAGCCGTACTGGTCTGGTCCGTTTGGGGCTCATCCTCCGGTGGTCTGCAGCATGTCAAGGGAGCGCTCACAGGAAGATCCTCCACAGGGGACACAGCTGAGTCCCAGCACGGAGGAAAGAGAGGTTGTCCGGAAGAAGCTCCTGGCTATCTTCAGTGCCCAGCTTGTTGACACGGCAATGGACATATTACCTCACATTATGGATCCTCAGATGCTTGTCGCTGAGATCCTGATGCTGCAGAGTCAGAACCGCTCGCTGAGATGAGACGAGTTCAACCTGAAATCACCGTCTTTCAGTGGAAAGACCGAAAAGGCTGCAGAAGCCATGATAAACATGAGTTTGTGTTTTCCTGTATTGTGGTATCCACGTTTCTAGGCTTTGGAGTTGTCTCTGACTGGATAAAATAAGAGGCAGTATGTTGTTGATACAAATTGTGTCTTTATTTCAAAATGTAAAAAGACAAGTGGATTTTAATGCCACTTACTGGAAATAAAAAGGGCAACACCCTGATGCTCTTCTGGTACACCCAGTGTCCACGTTACTAAGTACAATCCAATTCAGCTGATCTGTTTTATGATGCTTATAATGTTATAGCGTTTGTTGACTGAGGTCACAGTACTAGTGTTGTCCTGGACTGTATTAAATTCAGAGCCGTTTCTAATATTCTGCCCTCATGTATGGAAAGGACAAAAATAAAAAAATAAAATAAGGTCCAGTACAACACCACTTTTAACTATGACCTTAATAATAAACATGTTATTTAACTTGAGCATTTTACAAAAATTAAACATTGTGAATCTCATAAAGGTAGCTATTATGACAAGAGTGTGTTATTATATACAAGTACAGGTGTACTTAATAATGTGGTCTGACAGACATATATATATATATATATATAAATATAAAAATGCAGTTGTGTGTCATATTGGCACTGTACACTGTTTATACGCTTTCAAAACCCAACTGTTGCTGTATGTGAGGCAATGATTACTGTTGAAATGTGTGGTGTCACTTAGAAATTTCCTTGTTTTCTATAAAAACATGCATGTTTTCAGCTGTGTTAACGATTGCAAAACAGTTTTCAAATGATCAGTCAGCTTTTAAAATTGATAAACTTGTATTATCAAACACAATGTGCCTCTGGATCAGAGGACTAATGTTTGCTGATAATGGGCTTCCATAGGTATTAAATTAAAACAGATACATCAGCTACAAACAGCCATCATTTCCAGCTACGTCATTTACAACATGAACAATGTCTATGCTTTCTACTTTCTACACTAGATCGATTTAATATGATAAAATCTGAATCTTTTGTTCAAAAAAAGGACATTTCTAAATGGTCGAACACTTTTGAATGGTGGTGTAGCTTGTACCAACCTTTTAGGTGAACTGTTTAAATTAATAGTGAATATTTTGTATTTCCAGTTTTGTTTATTTAATATACACTACTCACAAAAAGTTAGGGATATTTGGCTTTCGGGTGAAATTTATGGAAAACGTAAAAAGTTCACA
>JAUMHL010000003.1:5575513-5589894 GCA_032362345.1 Sandelia bainsii | reverse complement strand
ATTTGATGTTATGAAATCTGCTTTTCTTTCACAAACATGGTCATTTCTATGTGTGTCCAGACTTTTGACTGGTAGTGCATATATAAGAAAGACTTGTTGTGATCTCTTCGCATGGAAGGAGGGACATTGCAGCTTGCCTGAGGTGCTGCTAGGTCTAAAAGTGTTTCATTATAATGTTAGTGGAGTGGCTGCCCTGATATGACGTTCTTAGCTTCTCGTGTCTCACTCAACTTCATTTAAAGTTTACTTTTTACGAGAAAAGCATAGTGTTCTCTTCTTTAGATGACATTTTTGGAAATATGCCTGTTTGCTTTCTTGCCAACAGTTACTCAAGTTATTTATTGGGGAAAATTAAAAGAATCTTAAATACTTCATTGTGACAACAGTGTGTGAGCCCATGCTATCAGTAACTGGTGTGACCCCCTTTTACAGCAATAACTTCAATTAAACGTATCCGGTAACAGTTAATTGTGCAAATCTAGCCTAGTGTGAAACGTGAAAATGGCTTACCTCTTTTACAAGGTGGCCACCTGCCAGCAAGGAAATAGTTTGGCACACAATCCTGTGTGAATTGTTATTTTATGCTTTGATTTTTCTTTGATTAAACGAACAAGTTAAAACATGTAACTTAATGAGTTTTAAAGGTGTTTGCGGGAAGACTTTGCAACCTTTGGAAGAACCAGGTTTCTACCTGTCTTTATGCTGAGCCAGCCGGTTAGCTATTTAGTGAATCCTGAGATATAAGGGAAATATTTTTAATGGCTTCTTTTGGAGTAGCTTAATAGTAGTTTTGCTCATTTTGTTTTTGAGCCATGTCAGTTACATCTAAAGTGCTCCTGCAGATACAAAATCTTTCCAGATACAGGATTTGTAAAAAGGAGCAATTGGTTACTAAACTAACTGACATTTATACATGTGGAGACACGTTGCGGATGTCGGCAAAGTCACCACTGTGAAGAACATCTGTTTTACTTTCACAGATAGGGGGAATTCTTGGAAGCAAAACAGATTTCTGTGTAATTGCAACAATAAATCTATCAATCTATCTATCTATCTATCTAACATAAACACGCAGAAGATAATACAGAATAATACAGAACCATACAGAATACAAAGTTACAGATTAATACAGAAAAAATACAGAAACATATGCACTTGAAAAACCAGAAAGACGATCCTGCTTGTTGTGTAAGGTAACTCACACCAAAAACTATAGTGTTGCTGTACAAAAACTCAATTTATCATGTTAAACGTTCTTAAAGGAATATCAGCCATTTCTCTTCTGACTCCAAAATCCTAGGTCTTTGAATATGAGTTTAACTGCTTATACAAATGTTCCCTACTTCATCATGATGCCCATTCTCATTGTATGTGCAATGGAAATTCAAAGCCCACATATCACACTTCTTTAGCTTATTAGATGGCTTTAGCTTTCAAAAGATTGGTAATGTCACAAATCATGCTCGTATGTGCACATACGTTTTAGGTTTTCAGTGGAGTAACGTCACTTTTAGAGTCTGTATATTTAACATAAGCAAAACATACCTATTTTTGACTGGCTTTAAGCTTGATAAGTCTTTATCGTGTGTGTTTTATTATGGTTTTTTTTTTACAATGGTGGCAGTGGCAACAAGTTGTGAACATAACACATCATCGCCTTAATTAATGCAATGGACTTTTTACACATTCAGCACTTACAGATCAACATCATCATCCATTATCATCGCATTTAAAGTAATTTTCTGTAATCATCTAAGTTCTATTATTGGCTTTCTTTTATCCTGTTCTTGGCTTCGACAATGTCTGCATGAGATACCTCTCATTGTGTCTGTCTGCTGGTAAACAATGAGCTGAAAGTTGTAAAGCTGAGTGAAGCTGTAGATTCTGGTGCTAATTCTCTGTAGGTTCATCACTCATGTCATTAACATGCTGCTATTCTAAATACGGTTATAGTAAGTTTAAACTGTGTAACAAATGACCAAAAACATAAGAAAAGTAGTGTAGTAGGGTAAAAAAACCAATGAAAAACAGAGAAAAGATTCCCATGGCCCTGGGCTGGGTTCACACACCTTCACTTCACACATGTTTAAAATGCCTTCATGCATGACTGATGTTCTCTCTGCACGTTAGCGTAAGTAGGTAGAGGTAGAGGTAGATATATAAGAAAGGATAACTCAAGACATGGAGTGCTGTTTCTACACTTCAGACAGAGACAGAAAAATAACTGTACTCTTTAATTTATTAAAGTTTTTTCTATCCAGAAACAGAAAGCGGCACATTGATATTTACTTTCTGCTCCCCTATTGGAACACGTGTAACTCGACATAACATCATCATCCACTTCTCTGCCTCATAAATGCAGCAGTGTAACAAACCTGAGCTTCCTTCTCACACACAAAACACACCAAACATGTTTGCGGTACTTTTCATGAGCAGAAAATCTCTGGTTGCTGTAGAACGTAACTGCTGCACCTACAAACAAACAGATACAGGATTCCTCAGTAGGTTACGAACGTTTGATGATGACTCCTCCTGGTGGACTAAAAACATGCTACGAATTGTGATAATTGTTTTTCATTTAGTTTAATGTAATTTTTGCCAACTAAAATTCTCGCTGTTCTACCTTGAAGTAACTAATATATTATACTCTTTCCTTAAAAAGTACAGTATTTTGCTATGAATTGAAAGGCATAAGCATATTTATGTAAATTGTATTTAGGTACTTGTACTTTGTTAATATCCATCATAAAGTACAACCTTCCTCTATGAATTGTACTAGATTAGAATGAAAATACTATAGAATTGCAAAGCTCCAGTACATTTTGAGCTAGTACTTTTGTAGACTACTTTTATTTAAATTTATTTAAACATTTGGATTGCAGGAATTTAACCTTTGGCAGAGTTGTTTTTACGCTGTGGTAATGCTACTTTTTACTTTACTTTACTTTACTTTACTTGGCAGACTGTAAATTACTGAAATTCAGAGGGACAATCTAAACGAAAGGTGTACAGTAAGCAGTATATTTCTACATATCTAGTACTTAAAGGTGGTAAGTAACTTATCCAAATATAGTATTGAAGTACAAATTAGAGGTACTACATTTATTTGACAGCTGTAGTTACTTTGCAGATGCAGATTCTTAAAAAACCTAAAAAATGTATTAATTAACCAGCAGTCAGCTCCACTTTTACTATGTGAGCTGTTTTTGTTCCACAACAAGTCTCTAGAACTTTGATCCTTGTTTTTATTTATTAATGACCAGATTTTTATTTTCCAGACGTTTTGTCAAATCTGGACTAGACTTCAGTAGTATTTAACATACAGTACTATGCTTCTTAGAGGAGTATTTGTGCCTCTGTGCACTTAAAGTACTTTAACTTTAGTGCAATTTGAAGTGGCAAGTTCCTTCTTTAACTTTTATTTTACCATGAGAACCTCACTGAGATTAAGAGTCAATGTTTTGTCCTGGACAAGACAGGCAGCAACGCAAAGTTTCAAACAAACAACATAAAACAAGTATTACATACAGATCTATCACAACATCTCGTTAGTTAACATTTAATGATAAAATCATTATTAATTTTATAACAGAAGAATAGTAAATACACAACTGTAAGATATAGTCTGCTAAAATTAATCGAAAACGCAGCAACATTAAAGCCGCCACGAAAAACCAGTGCGGACATTGCGCAGAATTGCTGCAGTACAAATAAAAATATGCCCAAATAAACCAGTTACTACGATTCTTTTACTTTTTGTTCTTAGAATCAAGTACTGGGTTTGTGTACTTTTGCCCCCTCTGCTGTACTAACAGCACAGCAGAAACTGGGAAGATAATGACACGGATGATGCGTAAAAGGTAGGAATTTCAAATAAACTACGTTACCCATAAGTCAAATGGAACCTGCGCAGTCGCAGTGTGAGTTGGATTCATGACGCTGATTTTGTTGTTTTAACCCAGTTACTGTTACTGTTCTGTGTCCTCTGGGAGAACCAGCACATATATGCTGCAGTTATGTAGCACACAGGAGATGGACCTTACCCCTCGGAGACCAGCTGTCGTTAGCTTATGTTTCAGTCCTCACCGGGTTGTGGACTGTTTGAGAAACTACTGCGGCTCCGAGTGTTAACCAGCTAGCTAGCTAACTAACTAGCTAACTAGCTAGCTAGCATCACTTTAGCAAGCAAAGAGCTGGTGTAAGTGCGCCTGTTTGTTCTTCTCTGGCTCGTCTCGGCCGGCTGTCTAACTCAGCTGCCAGGCGGATAACTTAGACACCCTTTTTGTTCGGTGAAGCTGAAAAATACACCGCTGTCCCTCTGCTTAATGCTGTGGTTGCTGTCAGGAGTCCAGCTAAGATGTGGCAAAGTGTCGGGCTTACACTGCTGGTCATTGTGGCCACACTTGTCTGTGCGCTGCTCTTCATGCTGTTTGGTGAGTTTAAAGAAAATAATCTATTCTGATCTGATCTGATCTGATCAAATTCAAAGTCAGTGAATTTGTGTGACGTCAATGAAGGTCACAACACAACTGTCGAGAAGAAATGGATAGCTTTCGTCAAAAAATGTCGGACAGCACCTTTAAAGTTGATTTATAGTTGGGTCAGAGTGTCTCTGACTGAGTTTCGATTACAGAAAAGAGTTTCTATTTTTATCATGTGCAGAGGAGGAGTGTGTGAGAAGTCAGACCACAACCATGTCTGTTCCCTGACATGGGGCCTATTCACTAACAATCTTATCTGAACCTCTAACTATAAGTTCAGAGGTTAGAGTTTGTTCTTAAGGCTTCTCACAAACCTGCTGAGTGCAGTGAAACACCTGAGATAAGAAAGCAGGTTGCTATGAATGAAACCATGCTTCATGTCTTCACTGATTGGGTGACAGGTTAGTGAAGGTAAAATTAAATACTCATCAACACACTTTATGCTTTAAAGTGCATCATATATTTTATTGACTTGCTAAGTAGATTCTGTCTATATTTTTCCATTTGACAGAACAAATCATCTGCCTTGTACGTGGCACGAAGATCATTTAAGTAAGATGAGCTACTCCACAGTGTAAAACTATTCTGTTAAATGTTAAAGCCCTGCATGTAAAAAGGTATTACCAGTAAAATATACTTAAACTACCAAAGGTAAAAGCACTGGTTATCCAGAATGGTACATTTCTAATTAATGTATATTATATAATTGGATTAGGCTAGAATTGCTGTTGCACTACTGTGTGCATCATTTTAATGTTGCAACAGGCAAAGTTGCAGATACCTCATTTCCAAAAAAGTCAGGATGCTGTGTGTTCTGATTTGATGCCAGTGACATGTTTAAAAAATGTTGGGACAGCCATGTTTACCACTTCACTTGCATCACCCTTTCTCTTAGCTACTGTAGCAAATGTTTTAACTTTTTCTTCGATGTGTTGCTGCCATTAAAATTTTGCATATACAGTCCATTCATAAAGTAGTCAGACCCCTTTCACCTTTTTAGTTTTGTTATGTTGCAGCCTGATACTACAATCAATAATCTATGCTCAGTACACCATAATGACAAAGTGAAAACCAAATTTCTTCAAAATCCTATTGTCATAAGTAACCAGACCATTTGCAACAACTTTTGAAATTTAGCCTCCCTTTTTCTCTTGATTGTTGTTGAGATCTTTCTACACATGATTTGGAAAGGCACACACCTCTCTATAGAAGGCCTCACAGCTGACAATGCGTACTGTATCAGAATCCAACAACCATGAGGAAGGAGCTGCCTGCAGAGCTCAGAGACAGGATTATTCTAAGGCACAGATCTGGGGAAGGCTACAAAAATGTCCTGCTGCATTGAATGTTCCCAAGAGCACAAAGGTCTCCATAATTCTCAAATGGAAGAAGTATGGAGACTTCCATGATGTTTTTCAGCAGCAGCGACTGGGAGACTGGTCAGGGTTGAAGGAAAGTTGAATGGATTAAAGTACAGAGATATCCTCAATTAAAACATGTTTCACAGCGCTCAGGACATCAGACTGGCCCGAAGGTTCGCCTTCCCACATGACGGTGATCCTAAGCACAGCCAAGGCAACACAGGAGTGACTTAGGGAGAACTCTGTGAATGTCATAGCCAGACCCCTGACTTGAACCGTTCCTGAAACATCTCTGCAGGGAGTAGAACATGGCTGTCCACCGACGGTCCCCATCCAACCTGACTGAGTTTGAGAGGATTAGCAAAGAAGAATGGCAGAGCTTGTCGCATCATACCCACAAAGACTCGAGGCTGTAATTGCTGCCAAAGGTGCTTCAACAAAGTACTGAGTAAATGGTGTGAATACCTATGTTCATGGAATATTTCATTTTTTTCATTTTAATAAATTTACAGACATTTCTACAAATTCTGTTTTCACTTTGTCATTATGTGGTACTGAGTGTAGATTAATGAGAAAAAAACAACTGAATACCTTATGAATGCAGTTTATTTATCATTGCTTTGTTTAGTGTTTATTTATTTATTTTTTTTTCACATTTTCCACAATGTCCTAACTTTTAAGCAACCAAGACATTTCAACTAACCTATATGTTTATTTGATGATTATATGGTTTGAAGCAAACAATTATAATTTGATTTACTTAATATACTTCTTGGTAGGTAATGAGACATTTGAAGATGTCAGCTATGCTGCGTAGAATTATAAACAAGCATTTTTCAGTATTTTTTGACTTTTTATAGCCAAAATAAAAACTGTCATTAGATTAATCGATAGTTAAAACAAATTTGATTGAGGCACTAGAAGGTTTTGGAGATGCCTTCAAAGCAACAGTAAGGGCTGTTAAATGACCTCTTTGTTTTTTTAAGAGGACAAATGGGCATTAGTGCCTTTATTATCCCAGTAAATAACAGTTTTCCCTTCTTTTCCCCTCAGGTTGGTATGTAGTATGGCAGCTCTTCCTGTCCAAATTCAAGTTCTTGCGTGAACTTGTCGGTGACGCTGGAACCCCACAGGCCGAAACTCAACCGTCCGAAAACAAGAGTGAACGTACAGCAAGCGTCCCAACACGAAATCGGCCTAGGACTGCACGCCAAAGAGTTGCCTCTCCAGAAAGCACTTCGTAGATCATTCAGGCAGCCGCTGTGTGTCCCTCACATAAAATGTGTCTCACCACGACTGCTCATCATCAGCTCTCTGCAAACATCACATGTCATCATTAGAGGTATTTCTTACTGACCTTGTGCTCTACACTACACAAGGACCTTGTGGACACTCTGTAGTCATCCCTCAACAGGACACTTTAAACTGACCAGGCAGGTCTTCTGGTTTCAAAGGGAAAAGCCATTTACGTACGTTACTGTCCATTAGTTTTGTCATCTGTTCATACAATTGTGTGCAGTGAGTCTGGGGGTCCACTCCCAGTCCTATCCTGCTAAAGTGACGGCCAGCTCATGAGTGGCCGAGCTGCTTCCTGCCACCTCTGTGGAGTAAGAATATGCTCCATCACAGAAAGAGAAAGTGTTAAATCTCTTGAGTACATGTTCTGATGGTGTTTTTTTTTTTAGCAGAAAAAGAAAAATAACTGTTAAAAATGAGCTCGTCTGCAACATTTCAACAAGAACTTAAGGTAAACTGAAACAGTGATGTGTACAACTGACAACTTTATTTTCTTCAAAACTAAAAGTGCAATGAAAGGAATGTTAATGCTGTCATTTTGTTGTTTGCACAGTGTAGTACTCTACGTCTTATAGATTACAATAACATCCATTAGGTGGAAACTGTCTCATCCAGTAGATAAAGCCCAAAGAAGGAAGATGACAAATGACAGGGCTTCATTCCAGTTGTGTAAAACCTTTTTCTTGCAACTTCTCCTTCAACCTCTCTGTAGATTTATACTTGAAGAGTCAGAATAAAGTTTGAAGGAAACAACCATTAGTGTTCAGAAGCAGCTTTTACAAATGGTTAGCTCAAGTCTTGGAGCAATGAACGAAGTTCCCTGCTGCAGAAAACCTGCCAGAGTGGTGTCTGAACCCCCTCCCACTCCCTGTGCCTCTCACTTGCGTCAGTGCCTGTCTAGATGGCATCCTCTGTTTGTTACACGGCCTCCTTTTATATAGCCAACAGTAGCTTGGTGTCCATTACAGGACAAATCAAAGCTGACCAGGTCCTAGTCAGTAATCTGTAATGTCGCGTCCTTCCAGGTACAACTTGTGTTCCTCTTGCACCTTTTTATCATCACTTTTTTTTTCTTCAGTGGAGCAGTAGCTTCAAATAAATAATTCCACAAATATGTTGAGCCCTGTCTGGTTTGTTTCTTAGAGTTGATTTTATATATATATATATATATATATATACAGTGAATTGAGTATTGATTTGATAACTAATTTTTGTTTGAGCTTTGTCCATCATCACAGTTTGCAACTTTTCTGGTCTTGGAAACCAAAGTGAAACTTGCTTTAAAGGTCTTATTTCGCAAGTGTTACTTTCAGCCAGAGGTGGTCAAAGTACACAAACTCACTCCTGAAGTAAAAGTACAAGTACTTGCCTCAAAGAAATTCTCCATTTGAAGTAGATGTACCACTTAAGATTTTTTATTCAAGTTAAAGTACTATGCTTTAAAATGACAGAAGTACAAAAATGCAAGTACTTAACAAAAAATGTATCTCATGCTACTACTGGTGACTTGGAATCTTAGTGAAGTACTCATTATGCAGACTTACACATGCTTTACAATTTACTTGAAAGTACAAGTACTCCACTAAGAAAACAAAATTTAAACCAATTGATGCTGTTGATAGCATAAACTTTAAAGTCTAGTTCAGAAAATGCCATTCAGTGGCAACTGGACTTTTTTTTAAGTTGTTGAAAAAGTTTTTTTGCGATAACCCTGACCTGGACAACTGAGAAGCTCCTGCTGCTTACTTTGTGTACTTACTGTACTCAACAGCTCTGCTTCCGCCCTCCCTTCTACAGTTTAAACACAAGGTGGCAGTATCACACTGAAAAAAACGACAGTAGCTCAAATACAGTTGAACAACATGGTACATGTTTTGTCACTTTGCTCCAGGGTCAATAATTATGAGCGAGTGGTGGAAAGTAACTAAATACATCTACTGAATGTTAAGTGTAATTTCGAGGTGCTTGTACTTTCCATTTAATGGTAGTTTATACTTCATTACAGATCAGAGGGAAATACTACATTGTACTAAACTGCATTTAATTTACAGTTGTGTTGTGTGCTGCATAAAGAGAAAACGACAGTGGGAATATTTTTTTGGGAGCAACTTAACATATGTTTGTTTTTGTTTTTTTTGTATTTTGTTGTGTTTTCTCTCTATGCAGCGTTTTGTTTTTCAATGTTTCTTCCATGTTGTTTAATTGGTGAAGTTGTTGTTTTCATAATTAGCTTCTGTTTTGTCTATTTGTGTGTGTTAAGTTAAGACTTTTGGTACTTCAACTGGCGTGAATTTATGAATGCAATGAAGTACTTTATCACCACTAGTGAGTATAAGGTTGCGCATAGGCACAGATTTTACCTGAGCTGAGCAGAGAGGAAGCATTAAATTTACTTTTTATTTTGGACCAAAACGTGCAGCTGTTTGGTTTTTTAGTGGGATTCAGAGACCAAACAGATGCTAAAATGATACTAACACATGTCCTGACTCCAGTGAGCTGCTCCGCTAACCAGTCTCCCTGTTAGCTCTGCTGGCTGATTTCAAATTACTACCATAAATCACTGTCCCAGACCTCAGTGCAGTGAATCCATCTACTGTATGTGTAATGTACATTGAGTCTGTCTTGATTTAGAAGACCATTTTAGTCTTTGAAAAGACTTAATCCATTGCAGCCCCAGGGGTCATTAGCATATTCAGAAAGTATATATAGGAGAGTGAGATCGAACAGAGGGGCTACAAATGCTAAAATTAACATTTTATTCTTAAATAAATCAAGTTTTAAACACAGATTATTTTAAAATGTTTATTATTTGAAGGGAAAAGCAGGAGGTTCCATATACTACTGATGCTTTTTAAAGTTCAGATGTATTGAATTTCCCCAGAGTTTGTGGCTTTAAACCCTTTCCTGTGCCAGTCAGCTCTTTTAAAACTCAAATTAGCATTTCAGTCATGACTGCGACATAAACCGATTCTGCATCTGCAGCTACAACTTTATATTTTCAGCCTGAGAGCCAAAAAAAGCACAAATAACACAGGAGTAGAAAGAAACTGCAGTACATTTACTCAAGTGCTACAGAGTACTTAAGTGCAATTTGACATAGTACTACAGTACTTTACTTGAGTGTTTCCATTTTTAGTTCTTCTCCACAGCAAATCACAGGAAATTATTGTTCTTTTACTCGACTGCACTTATCTTACAGCTGTAGTTACTCTGCAGATGAAGATTTTCAAAATTAAATATGGTCATTAAATGAATCATGATGAAAGAGACATGACTATTTTCATTTTTCATCTCTGTGTTGTTGTTTTGTGTCTTTTTGCATATTTTGACTGTCTCTCCATCTCTGTTTGGTCATTTTGCATTTATATTTATTATATTTTATTTTATGTCTCTTTTTGTGTCCCTTCATGATCATTTTGTGTCTCTTTGATGTCATTATGTGTTTCTTTGTAGTGATTTTGGGTCTCATTGTAGTCGTTTTGTCTCTTTGTGGTAATTATGTGTTCATTTGGTCAATTTATGTCTCTTTTTGGTTATTTGTGTCCCTTTATGGTTGTTTTGTGTCTCTTTGGATCTTTTCGACAGTCTCTGTAGTCATTTTGAGTCTCTTTATGGTCATTCTGTGCCTCGTAATTGAGCTCTGTGACTTTCAAACAAGGACTAATAACAGTCACTCCACACAGAGACTCTAGCACTGAGTCCATATGACCTATCGGGCCCTTGAGCTTGTGCCTGACTGGCCCTCAATGTTAATCCATTTATGTTTCTAAGCTGTGATTTACATAAGTAAAAGATCTGAGTACAGGATGCACCACTGCAAAAACATAATTAAATGTAGTTAAGTATAAATAAGAAATAGATGTACATTATTTTGAGTGCAGTAATAAATTCATTCCACTGTGGTATGACTCAAATTTTGAGAATCCACTCGTCTGGAATATCCTGCATCCGTCATTCACTGGAAACAGATGCAGAAAATTAAGAAACCACCAGTAGAGTAAATTAACTTTGAGGCAAACCTTCATTCGTAGCTTAAGTCATACTAATGATGCCACCTCTCCCTCAGATCTGGCTGAGTACATTACTCGCTGCAGCTGGGGCCTTTTTTTCCGAAAAGGAGGCCCTGCTGAGCTACAAAGCTGTAATTTCAGAGACTGCAAATACTTCACAGGAAATGATTGTGGTAAGCCAAAGAAATGACATAGACTCTCCAGTGCTCCTCTATATATACATGTATGTACAGTCAGGGCCTTTGCTCTTGTCGTTGGCTGTTGATTTTGCACGTTACCTCTCTGATGACCTTTTGTTCACTCAACAGACAGGTGAACAGCTGACTTTTTGATTGTAGATCACTGCAAATTTCCATCTCGGCAGCCCTCAACACCTGTTAGCTCTTTCTCTGCTCGACTAGACAGTATCTCATCGGGGAGACCAGAGACAACTGCTCCAGGGGACTGAACAAAATGCAGCTTCAGCTCTCTTCCCTCTGCAGCACCTTGTGTAGTTGTGGTAAACCAGAAACGGTCATTTATAAGATGTCTGGCCGGCTGCCCCTGGTGACAGACACACACTGAAGTGTGTGCTGCTGTCGAATCCAGGACTGTGTGTTCTGGCCCAGGTGGATGTATTAGAGCTGCCAGGACTAAAATAACTCATTGATTCACCCATCTCTCCCCAGGTCTCAAGCATTAACATCAGCCAAAAGATGTTTTTCTCACCAGTTTAGGGCTACAAGATTCCCTGAGAGACCATTATTACTGCCCTCAAAGACAAAATAGCAAAACAAAGCTATATCAAGTGAAAGCTATTTGTTAAGAGTGTTTGACAAAGCTAATGAAGTAATTCATTCAGTTTATTATTGTTGTGTGTCAATACATTAAATCTTGTGTGTTGGACTTAATGCCAAACTAGGACAACATACATACAAGTCTATATGTTACCATTCTCCTCTAGTAACATTATTTTTGTTGACCTAACATCAATTCAGGTCAGCACAAGCAGCATGTCTTGTTTTGTAGCCCATGTCAGGTTTAAATGGACTTTAAATGGTTTTTGAGTGCACATGAGGCTAAAACAGGCAGGGAAAAACATGGCTGACCTTGTGGGCGGTTCCCCTGGTTTTGAACAAACAGACCGGGACTTCTACAGGTAAGACCAGGAGTTGTATTTGAACTCAACTGATACTTTTTCTGAGGTGCATTGTGTGCTAGGGTTGTGTAACTTAAAAGGTTTGTTTGGTGAATTACCAAGACCAAGTGAATATTGTTTAGTTCATGTGGTGCACCAGGCAGCATGCTGGTTAGCATTGTGTGCTAGCTAGCTTAGCATGCTTGTTGACTTGATCACGTTTGGTCTTGTAGGTGGCTTAGGCAGTGTTGTGAGTAGCCTAGCTGAGGGCTAACCCACTTACTGAGGGTGACTGCATGGTTTTTGCTGTCCAAGGTTGAAGGTTGAACAATATCATGCTTTGTAGCCTGACATGTAGTTAGCTGATTTTAGTCAGATAGCATGGTTATGCTTTATGAATACTTGGCTACCATTAAATTACTTTTGAGATATTTAACTGTGCATTGATCACACAACTGCTAAACATGATGTTAGCATTTAGCATATGAGCTTGTTAGCATGCTAGCATTACCACTTATCTTACATTTCTACTGTGCAGCCTCAGAGTTGTCTGCATGGCTGTAGACTCTTGTTAAGTATTATGTAGGTTCTGTGGAAATTATTTTTGAGAAAAGCTCTTTGGTACACATTGAAGACAATTGCAACCTCTCTGCCAGCCTGAAAACCTCCTCTTTCTCAATTTCACTGCTAACTGCTTTCTGCCTTTTGTAGGGCAGATTAGCAGAGACAGACTTGTAAGGTGGATCTGAAATCTCCTGATTTACGGTGTCCGTCTGCAAAAATTGAAATCCTTTTAAAAAAATGATTCCTTTCTTTTTCATCTCCCTGGCGAGCACAGGGAGGAATGCAGTGAATAATAAAAACAGTTATATTTCCTGTGAGTGCCGGCCTGTGTGAGCTCAAAGGACTTTTAATGAGATTTTGCTATTGCGAGCTGAAGGACTCGGTTTTGGTCAGTGTGGTTTTGGTCATCTTTTCTTCATGAAGTCCCTTTGTCTGTCTGTAGAGAGATTTATAGGGAGAGACTATATTACACTCAGATTGAAATAGAAGAAAAAGGAGCAGGTAAAGATAAGGAAAAGTTGAGAGGGGTCTAACATAGTTGTATCCTACAGCTGGTTACTGTATAGTCACCCCAAGCGTCAGACTTCCCAAGTGACTGTTGCAGAAGTCGCCCATTCATTCTGTACATTTTATCACTTCACTACACTGTGAACCAGAGAAAACGTGTTGCAGCTGAGAGGGTCATTCTGAAAAACCTGTTTCTCACGGTCCAGAGAACACGTGTAGCGTCTTGTCCTTTTCTTGCCCCTCATTATTCTCTGTGTGTCATATCTAATGTTCTACAGGCAAACGTGAAGAATCTTTTGGCACAAGCAGCTTATCCAGCGGCTTTTTTTTTTTTTTTTACTTAGTGTGAAATGCTTTCAGCCCTGTTTTTGACTGACCCCTTTTTTAAGATTAGCAAGTACTAATAAGTCTGATCAGATTAGAAAGTACAAATAACTCTGATCAGATATGACTTCAAATCAAAATGATCCTGCAGGAGTCCACAAAGATGTGACTGACTTTAGATAAGACGTTAGTTTAGTTTATGTACTTATTATTAAACTGATTATTTTTCGGTTAAGTTAACTCTTCATCTAAATTATGAAATGGTTCCAGTTATCTTAAATAGCTACTAATATAGGTGAACATTCAAGCTCATTTAAATTTGAGCTTGAAATTTTTATTTGAAAAAGCCAAATTATTCAGATTGTTGACATAAATCATACTTTTTCTGTGCTGTGACTTGATATCTAAGCAAACTCTGTCATATGATGAAGACAATGGGATGTAGATAAAAGCTCGGGAAAAAAACACCAGTTTATAAAGAATAAATCAGAATAAATGTTCATTCTTTTTAACAGTCTGGCAACGTCTTAACTCAAGGTCTACACAATACTTTTTCAAACCAAAAATTGACAACTGAGTGATCTCCAGCCAGTGATGAAGACCAAGAGATGTGGTTGAAAGCTCCAGAAAAATCTAACCAATATATATACACTACACACAAAAAGTTAGGGATATTTGGCTTTCGGGTGAAATTTATGGAAAACGTAAAAAGTTCACACTA
>JAUMHL010000003.1:5525263-5575413 GCA_032362345.1 Sandelia bainsii | reverse complement strand
ATTCAAAAGTTTAGGGAAGGTCACATTAAGTTCACCTGTAAAGGTTATAGTGCATTTTAGGTTCATCCTGAAATTTTTGTGAGTAGTGTATATATATTTCAGTGTGAAATTTTACTCTTGATGTTGTAAATAGTAGTTTGACAAAAAAAAAACTTGATCACTAGCCTTTTTGTAAGCAAATGTGTTATGTATAAAAGAAAAAGAAAAGACATTCAGGGTTAAGAACTTCTTTTACTTTGTGGAGGTCTCCACACACATCGATGTTAACATGATTTACAGAGATATTTACTGTCAAACCCAGCAGTAAGACACACACTGACGACAAATCTACAAGTGAAAATCAGTAAAACAGGACATCTCATAAGGTGCCATCTCAATATGCAACAGGAATGTTATGAAAAAATGTCACATAAACCTACAGAGACACAAATACTGCTTCTACATAGATATATTCATACCATAATATAAAACAATCTACACAAAAATAGAGCAAATATTTACAGAACAGACTATTTACAACAACCAAACAGGCTTACAGAGCAGATATATATACTGTAAATATATATATTTATAGTAGATTAATGTACAAATGGAGGCTGTGGTGAATTACATGGGAGAAACATGGTTTAAAATCACAAATTAGCCATTTGCAGTAACTGTTCTTTAAACTGCTGTGCATGATGTGAGAGATCAGTGACTCTGTCCACCATCTCCTGGATGGCAGCTGTGTTTGGGTAGTTCAGGGCGGCTGTTTTAGTCGCACATACCACTGTTTTTAACAAGTCACACAACACGTTACTGGAGTTCATCACCCTGTTTGCCACCTCAGGAGCCGAGGCCTGCCTGGACAGAGTGTCTCCAATGAAGACCAGTTTGTGGGCGCTGAGGATGACGAACTTGCTGTGAGCCACGAAGATGCGAGGAGGCTGTCCGGCGCTGACGCAGCCGAAGAAGGCGTCGACGGCACTGAGGAGCGTGACGAAGTGCTGCTCGCACTGCTCGGAGTAGAAGCCAAGCAGCTGGCGGTCCCGAGCGCACACGTGCGTGGAGGGGGAGAGGGCGGAGGACGTGTCTGGAGAGGAGGCCGTGCGTTGGTGTGACATCCACTGTGACATGTCGTTCTCCACAGGTTTGATCACTTCTTGCTCCAGCTTCTTGAACTGATTGATCTGTGAAGGATACAGATGTAGACTTTCATTATTTATGACCTTGCTTTTGAGGTCATGCTGTGTGAAATTGCATCTGAGATTAAAATGCTGGCCTCTGCAGCAAGACTGAACAAAACAGAAGTCAACTACGCCAACTACAACTATTAGCTAGTCATTTCTCAAGCCAAAATACCAAATATTAGCTGGTTTCATCTTCTTAAATGTCATAATTTGTTGTTTAGCTTTAGTAAATTAAATATTTTGTTGGTTTTGGACTCTTGGTTCAATAAAACATCCAGTTTAAGGACAGCATTTTGAGCTCTGGGAGGCTTTTTTCACTACTTTTCTCTAAATTATAGTTTAATAATTGAGAAAATACTTTGTTAGTTTCAGCCTTACTGAGCACATTTCGTTAAGTTATGACTAAAACGATTAAAGCCCCAAAAAACGGTTTAAAATCTTCTGTATTTCTCTATAACATTAATTATTAATGACTAAAAAAGCAATAATCAAAGTTGATCTTTAAAGTGTAAAATGATTGAATTACTTTCCCCACTTGGCTTGTTAGCATGTGCCATATCCTTCTGATTTTGCAGATAAATTAAATTAAATTAAAAATATGTCCTTTGCAGTAAGACAAACAAAAAACGAATGCTCTGATTAGTCAATCTAAATAAATTAATCAGCAATTATTTCTACAATAGATCAATATTTTCATTCAATTCTCAAGTAAAAATGTCAAATATCTTGTTTCCAGCTTCTTGAATGTGATGATTTGCTATGTTTTATTATATGATAATAAATCAAATATTTTTTAGGCTCTTGGTCCAATAAAACATGCAATTTAAAAACATAACATAACTTTGGTCGCTGAGAGATTGGACATAACTGACAAATTGATGAGCTGATTATTGAGGAAAATAATTAGCAGGTTATTTGATATGTAGTTGTAGTTGTATATTAGAAACATTTTGCAAAGTTATGACTGAAAGCTAAGATTAAATAGTCATCACTAAATAAGAAAAAAATAAAATAAAAACAACATCATTAGTATGTAATGTGGTTTTAACCCTGAACAGTAAGTGACTCTGCTTTATGAGAACAGTGTCTTAGTCTTGAATGGAAGTAGAAATAGCAGATACAAATTAAAATAAACAGATTTCTCTACTATGAAATAGTCAGAATTGTCCTAACTTTGACACAAAAACTGTGTGTGCAACAGTAATGCTTATAATAAGAAGCAGATTACGAAAATATGTCTTGAGGCCTTTCATTTTTCATTTTAGTTATTTTCTGTGTGTAAGACTATGATGTGTCATCTGGCCACAAAAAAGGCTCCCTCTCTCTCTCTCTGTCTTGGCTCGTCTCTCTCAACATCTCCACAAAAGGTCAGCAGCTGTCTGTGCACTGGCTCTGATGGAATTGTATCATTGTATAAATATTTATAACCAGTAACGCAGAATTATAAAGAAGCACCCATGCTAGAAGCTCAGTGTGTGCGATTGTAAAAAGCCTCACCTGCTCCTGGCCCAGCTGGACTTGACTCTGCTTGATTATGTTTTCTTTGTCCAACAGCTCCTTCTGCTGACGTTCAAAATCCTCTTTACCCTGTGGACAAAGACTCACAGGTTAGAAAATGCGTTCAAACTGAAGTCTTACATATTTTAGACATACAAAGCCATTGAAAATATAGCAATAAGCCTTTAAAATCCCAGTTTGTATATACTATATATGGACTTCATACTGTGTAAACATCTATGTGATCTATGTAAGAATATATCAGATCTATGTAGGAATCACAGGTTTTTTCCTCTCTGAGGCACTCACAGAAACATAATCAATTCCATATTAAAGCTCCTATGAGAAGGATCTGGACATTTCTGATTACAACATCTAGTCGAAACATCCCAAAAGCAACATGCTGACAGTATAATTTTTCACTAACATTGACTCATATTTTTATAATTAGAAAAAAAAAAAGGATTTACCTGCAGGTGTACGTAATCGTAGTCTTCCATCCAGCTTTTCACACACTTCTCGCTGTTGTTCATGTTGTCTTTGTCTTGGCTGGATGGCACAGGTAAGGGTTTGGTCTGGCCCCCGTAGTTGTCGTTATCTGAGGAGGGGGAGGTGAGCGGATGGATCGTGTTCTCATCAGGTGTGCTCCCTATAGAGAAAGACCCGTCCATGTGTGTCCGCCTGAACAGCAGCTCAGCATTGCTGCCTATCGTGGAGGCCAGCTGCTTAGCATCGTCGGGAACTGTCCTGGAGACCATGACGAAGCGGTCTAGGTCGTCACTCTTATTGTGGTGCTTTCCAGAGTAGGCTAGGGTGTTCAGAGCCCAGCTACAGTTCTCCAGGACTTGGTAGATCTGCAGGAGGATCTGCTGTGAGTCCTCCAGGCGTCCCAGCTGGCGTCTCATCTTACTTTGCAGGCTAGAATCTGATAAAGATGTGGCATTTGCTGCAGCCCCTCTACCAAACACAATGAAGTCCCCCAGAGTAGCCCGGACCCTGTCCAGCACCGTGCGGACATCGTTAGCATGGCGCTCCATAAAGGGAAAAGTCCTCCAGCGAGGGGACGCTGCCATTGAATGCAATGCCCCGACTGAGGCCTCCACTCCCTGCTGCAGGCGGTACAACTTCTGGACCGCAGCATCCACATCCAGAGTGAGGCGGCCCTCAGAGCTGGAGCCCGTGGAGGACGAGGAGGTGGACATGCTGCTGCGAGCGCTGCCGGTGCTGGAGAACGACAGGCGGTTCACACCATCCGTCACGTCTGCTACCGCTCGAGCATCCTGAGCGGGGATGTCATAGATGCCTTTGCCTCTGTCTCTGTCAGCGGGAAAGGTTCTGTGCTGGGAGGGCTGCACAACTCGGGGGATGTCGTAAATGTCCTTCTGAGACCCCGCCCCTGAATGAAGGGCGGTTGGAGGCACGTCGTAAATGCCTTCATTGCCGTTAGTATTAGTATTTGGGTCTTGGTGATGGGCAGGAGGCTCCACGGTTGGGGGGAGATCATAATGCGACTGGGGGCTCTGTGTAG
Organism: Sandelia bainsii; assembly: GCA_032362345.1. Classification (NCBI taxonomy): domain Eukaryota; kingdom Metazoa; phylum Chordata; class Actinopteri; order Anabantiformes; family Anabantidae; genus Sandelia; species Sandelia bainsii. The sequence continues at coordinate 5,571,219 of JAUMHL010000003.1, read as the reverse complement.
GCTTGGTGAGGACAGGTGGTGGTACATCGTAGATGCCTTCCTGTTTGTGTTTGAGAGGCTGTGGGAAATCGTAGTTTCCCTCCTGGAGGGCGGGGTTGGTCCTGCAAGGAGGCACCGAGTAGACCTGCGGGTGACGACAATCATTAGTTTAATTTTAAGTGCAGATTCACAACCAATCAGTGTGTTTACTGAATTATTATTAGTCATGAATGTTGTTGTTTGTTGGATTTACTTGAAAGAAAGCAGCAATACATCTATACACTGTAAAGGCTTAGCTGTCTTTCAGCTTCAGCTCTGGTGAGGCCTTCAGGGACATTTAGAGCCCTATAGTGTTTATTTTTATATAATATTTCAGCTTTGGGGGAGAATGTTCACTTTAAACCAGTAAGTGTGCATATGTCTGCATGTTTTTAACAGATGGTTTGTACAGTGCTAGTGTAGATAGAAATTGAGGAAGTGAAGCAGCGCATGGCTTGTGCAGATACCATATTTGAAACCTCAAACTTTCTGCCTTTGTTTCCTTCCTCTAATGCAGCGTCAGAGTGCAGCAAAGCTTTCATCTCCCACTAGCTTGACAGAGCAGAGTGTGTGTCCTGACAGACACGGCACAAAGCATGATGGGAACGCAGCGGGGTGAATGAAATGGTGGCCTGTAAGTGATTTCCATCAACCTTAAAATGCACTCTTTACAGCTAGACAGGTCTGCCCAAACTGTAATTAGGAATGACGCAAATAACAGGTCCCAGCATATTTCAGGTTATTACAAACAAACTGATGGCTCTCTGCCTGGTCGGGTCTGGTGAAATCTTAGAGGGTCTGGAAAGAAGAGAGTTCTGTCCTTGACTGTTTTTCCCTGCTGGAGAGTTCAGACACAGAAACATACCCATGGTGTTTTGGTTAAACTCTCCTGGCAGGCAAAGCTTTCATTTAGTGCCACCACAAGAATGTCATAAATATGACATTTGATGTATTATTCATTTATTACAGACAATTAAGAGAAATACTAGGAACTGTATCAATAAACATAAAAAAACATTCTCCGGACATAAGCGGCTACCACTTCCTTAATTCAATTTTATTTGACTGTGTGTGAATGATGTGTCCTTTCATTGTGGTGAACATCGACTGGTTACTGAAATTTTCTCTTACCCCTTGTGACGAGGGAGGTATGTCGTAAACTCCTTGTGTCCTGAGGTCCATTTGAGACGGGGGAACATCATAGACTCCCTGGTTTCTAGCGTTGCCATGCTGAGCAGGGTACATCTGACCAGGTGGAACATCGTACACCTGAAATAATAAAGTAACATCAAGTTAACATGGGATAAGGAGCAAAAAGAATTATATGATACAGTACATATGATTTGTGACCACAAAGAACTAACTAGCTCTACTAGTCTTACTTTTAACCCACAATAATTTTTGTTTTGGCCACGTGGTGGCAGCAGAAACGAGCTGTAAACACATATACGCATATTATCATCGCTAACAGATCCTTATCTAACCACCCTGCATTTATGAATGCGCATTATCATTAATTTGGAGTCATGTTTTTGTTCACCTGGCAAATGTACGTCCAATAATCATTCTCTTGTAGCTCTGTTTTTGGTCTCCACCAGCTGCAGCTTGTGTCCTCATGTAGTACAGACATTCAAGTCACAGTGGTAACACTTTGGATACTTCATAAAGCTGTACATGGTGAACGGTCTGAACTCCTTGAGTGTCAAAGATATTTCACACATTCCCACAGATTTACTTAGTAATTTGGGTTAAAAAATATGGTTCAGTTTTAATCTGTGTCTTGAGTAAGACAATTTCTCCACAAATACAAAGATGAGAAAATTAATCATTTATTTTAAACATTTTCTGCAGCCTGTATTATCATAATATAAATTTTTCCCCTTTAAAAGAAGCTAAAACACTGCACTTGGGATGACATAATTTCCTGTTGCTATCGTTTTTGTATGGAAGAAATTGTCATATCTCACATACAGACTACAATTATATATTTCCCGGTCTGACCATAATAGTTTTGTAATATGAATGTCTGTAGGAGTCTTTGAGGATTCAGGAAATACATTCACAATTTGGATGAGTGTTGTCAAATGACTCTTGAGGGTTTAGAAACCGTCACCATGTGCTATTTTTCAGGGTATTTGAAGCACTGTCACTGTAATGTATGCAATATGTGAGAGGCACAAGCTGGGACTACAGCAGGTCTCCACCAGACACCTGATGTACATATCAGGAGGTTTAGCAGCTAAATGCTCCACCATGTGTCTGTTGTTTAGTGCTGAGCAGGTACATTGTACAGTGGGTTTTTAGAGCAGACGAAGCAGAGACTGAACCAAAACAGTAAAGTTGTGGGGCAGACAACCAACCAGTGAGCTGAAACTGGCTATAAACTCTGTAAAGCCAAGGAGATCTGCAGTTTCAAGTGCTAATGCTCAGTAGGTTCATTGTCATTAAATACACTGTTACTGGAAAAATAATGTTTACAGTTGATTTAAATAATGTGATATATTAAAAAATAGGTATATTCAAAGAGTGAAACTAATATTGGTACTGAGGAAACAAGGTCACTGCAGAGAACACATGATATGTGGTAGATTAAAATACGGAAAATGCTAAAAATGAAAAACATCTTTTGTAGTAAGTTTATAGTAAATGGGCTAGAACTTGCTGGTAGACTGGTACGATCCATTAAAATTAAGAAATCTGATATTGTTTTTTGGCGTTTCTGATGTGGACATTTTGCTTTTGATTATTTTCTTTTTGGTCATAATTGCAGTTGAGCTATTTTGGGAGTTTTTATAATCTTTAGTAATAGTAGATTTCAGCGATAGCGTCAATTAAATGCCTTTTGAATTAATCAATCACTATATACACCTCACCAAATTAAATTTCCATTTAGTCTTTTAAGTAGACAGAAGAGGTCATGCTGTTACGCTGTTCACGCTGTGGGAACATGAGATACGTACCCCCTGTGATCTACTGGGTGGGACATCATAGAGGTCCTGCTGATTGTGCTGGCCTGGGCTGTAGGTGTAGGACTGTCCCATTCTGGTCGGGGTCACCACCTGTTCCAATCACAGCAGGAAGACAACAAACAATCAGAACTGCTATATGCAAAATGACACCTGGAGAACAGCAGTGCTCAAGACAAATGCTCAGAAGGACAAATTACAATCCTTCCTCCTGCCACCCAGCTTTCAGTCTGCTGTACATGTGTGCTGGCTCTCTGCATCGTTTTGCCTGTTTCCTGTTCACAGTCCTCAAATGACCCAGATACAGTTAAGTGATTATAGTGTAGGCAGATGCGCTCTGACAACAGAGACAGGCCTAACATCCTCCCTGTTTCAGGATATTTATACCAAACCCAGGAAACAAAGTCAAACTGAAACCTGGGGCTGCAGGGGGAGTCGGTAGCTTTAAAGACATCAACGACAGGGTTTCTGTAGCACAGTGCACATGGTTTGATTCTGACTACACTGTATGTTATTTGATAAAATTCTATACATTACGAGGGCTGCGACTAATGATTAATGCCAGTTATTTTCTCAATTCATTTGTTTAAAATTGTTCTGACTATAAAACCATAAGACAATATTTCCAGCAATTTTGTCCAACCAACAGTCCAAAACTTGCATACAAGATCTAAAAACCTGCTTACAAGTCCTTAAAACTGAAATATTATGAGTGAGATGAGGGTGTTTTGTAAACTGAAGCTAGCTAACATTAGCCTAAATTAGCTACTAAAACAAAACAAAGTATGGCTGTAAAAGCCCTTGAGTGCAATAAACTGAGAAGTGGTGCATTGTTTGGTTCTGAATTTATAAATCAATTTTATTTGTACAGTCCACAGTCTATGGTTATAGGCTAAAACAGACATGCTGGTGTGCGCTCAGTTCCTCTTTTTGATACTGTTTGTGAATATTTCAACCAAGGCCTCTACTGGAAAAAGACATGCCACAGTACTCCATAAAACTAAATAAATGCTACAGCAAAAGTGGTTCAGTTCAGCAATAAAAATGAGCAAAAGTAAAACTTAAACAGTGCTAAGTTAAGAAACTTCAAACCTTCCTTTGTATGGTAGATGGTTTTATGATTAAAAACGTTTTTGACGTATTTGAGAGGGAGTTTTATCATCGTACTGGGCTGAGTTTTTAAATCCAGAAATTTCAGAATCTGGTGAAGTAATCATTGGCTTATTGGTGCTGATGAACAACTCTGTTAAACTGAGGCATTTTGTGCTGTAGGATTCAGCACACCTCTTTTGTCCCTGTTAATTTTTTTTCTAAAATCACATTTTCCCTCCTCCTCTTCCCATCAGTACTAATCAGTCCCTCCACACATCCTCATCCCAATGTTTCCATCCCCCTCTCTGGCATACCCTAAAAGCAGAGCTGCAGACCTCCTTGCTGCTTCAGACAGACACAGGAATGCCGGGAATGTCCTTCCCTGAGCTCTGTACTCCTGCACCACTATCAGCACACTGGAACGAGCAGGGTTCATTAACAGGGCTCGAAAATAGGAACCATACGCATGGCTTCCTGGCAGAAGGGAAAGTCTCCAGGGATGTATAAGACTTTAGTCTCAGTATCCAGTCGCTGTATAGTCATGTTAATATCCTAATTCCATTTATCGGAGCGTGAGCAGTAGGAGCTGTACTCTAAGCCATCTCAGTGTGGGATTAATGTTTCTGAGGGAGATGAGGAAAGGTTTGTAAAATGAGAGTACGTCGCCTAGTATGGAAAGGAATGGCATTCATCTGAGCTGGAGTCTGACTAACAGTAGTCCATGTGGTTCTCATAAGTCCGATCTGAACAAGCCCGTGGTGATTTAAGGTGTTCATTGTTGGCATTCCTGTTCCTGGGGTCAGAGCTGAAACATACACCGTGGGCTTTAAATGCGTCATCCCCTAGCTTTGAAATACAACAGCAGGAATAAATAGACAAGCTGCTTTTGGCTTTTCTCACGCACTGTTGCTTGTGCACTTCAGGTTGTTGCAACTAAAAAGAACGTTTATTGTATTGGTTCATTGTACACTGTATGTATCTGTCATTGATTCATAATCTAGATTATTGGTTGTCAGAATCTGAAAACGTTAGACAAATTTGGCAGTGTAACATGAAAAAAGCTAATATTCATAGTTTTGTAGCTCCTTTGTTTGTTGTCTTGCTTCAATTTGCATATTTTGGGGCTTTGGAAAATTAAAAAAATATGCAAGACATTTATCAAGGCTGTATTGGTTTGCTTTTTAGAAATGAACCCCAAACCCTTGGTGTCTAAAATGCAGCTACCCATCCTCAGGGAAAGTAGTAAAGAGTCAATTATTATTATTCTCATTGTAATAATGAGACGTAATAAATCTCATTGTAATAAACGTGATGTTTAAAAAAACAGGCTGTTAAAGTCTAACCAGAGCACGTAACCAGACACAGCAGGCAGGGAGTCGGTCTTTCACTAAGTAACAACATCGTGATGCTTTGTAAAAGGTCACTCTAGCCCGGCTGCCGTCCCTGTGGGTTGAGCCTGCGTGCTGGCGATAAGGGGACGTCTGGACTCAGCTGCCACATGCAGATGGCAGCGAGGTATCTGTCAAAGACCTCGGTGACCTTTTCCACAGGTACCTGTCATTGCTTGGAGCAGCACTCTTACCATCAGTGGCTCCTCTCAGCCTCTGCCAGATGCACACTGCTCATTTATTTCCCATCTCCACCCTCTGTTTACCCAGCAGGCTGTTGCTCTGAGGCCGCTCGGCGCTGCTATAATTGGTGGAGGGTAAATATTTACCACATCCAATGAGGTTGGCGCTTGCATGGCGGCGGTGGCAGCTCTTTAAGAGAGCGATGACATCATGAAGAGCCCGATGACTGAGCAAACATTTGTTCGTACTCAGGTGATAGGCTCTTAGGATTCCTTCATGGAGGAGGTAGAGCAAACTGAGTCACTAAAGAGGGATCAGGTTTAAACTAGTGCCCCGAGGAGCCAAATGGATGCCTTGTTAATGCTCCTATGCGTTGTGGTGAATGACTCATGGCTCTTTTAGCAATGGTGTGTTTATTTAGCATCCTGGCAGGCTCAGGTTTTAACAGGTAGGAATTTTGAGCTTTACATTAGAGTCACTTAAGAAGTGTCGTCATAACTACAACTTTATTACATACTCTATGGATGAGCAGCTTTTTGTGTCAGAAACATTTAGTCTGCTGTCTCGAAAAATCAGTCATCAGAATCACATTGACACTGCGTTTTCACGTAGTGTCATGTTATATGTTATTGTTATTGTCCTGCAAATGTCAGTTGTCCAGCTATGAGTAAAGTGCAACAAAATTACTGACATTTTTCAGTAATGCACACACAATAAGCTGAAACTTAATTCAAATAAATCTGTTAAAAAGTTAATAATAAAATAATAATCAGCAACTACCTACATCATCACATGTTGATGTTCAGTCATTGAAGTTGGCCAGTTGACCAACACTTCTCTAATTTTAACGTTATAACCTTGATGAGATTGGGGATATGATGAGGTCTGAAGTATTATTAGAAGTATTCAACAGTATTTGTTTTAGGTAGTCATGAGTTCACTTGCTTCTGCTTCTCAAATGTGACTATTTTCTAATTTTCTTAGTCTTAGACTGTTTAAATATATAAACTTAGGCTCTGGGAAAGTGTCATGAGCATTTTTTACCAACATAAAAATCTGACACAACACACAAATCTGAAAATAATTGTTAGTTGTAGCCCTACAATAATTTGATACACAGCTAATTGTCAATCAATTAGCATATTTTATACATAATTATGCATATATTAGATAAAGAACAATGAAAAAAGGAAAAATCTTAAGTTAAGTTAGTTAATATGTGGATACACGTAGACTGGATGATTGTTTTTACTCCCCCCACCACCATCAAAATGAGGGACTATCCTTTGAAGTAATGGTGTTTAATCCCTTTAGGAGCATTTCAGAAACCCATAAAATCTGAGCCAGTAGAAGCTGTTATGGGGGCTTTACTAACACTGCTTTACTAAAATACTTAAAAAAAAAAAAAAAAAAATCTATTTTAATACTGAAAATTTTCTTTAATTGTATTTCCCATGCATGATTCACCTGTGCATGGCAGGCTTTCACAGGAAATCATCATTTCACACCTTTTCATCAGTGTCACACACAAACACACACAACCACTTCTGCCCATTAGCAGCTTGGTGACACAAATCAACAACCCTAATGAGGCTTTTCACCAGACGTCAGGTTATAAAACACGGCGACAATGACTCCGCCGGCAATGTGGCAACTGCACTCTATTGAATTTCATCCATCCTCCTTATTCACAGCCTCTGATCATCTTTCTTATAGTCTTATCCAACTATGTTGACGTTTCCACCTTTAGCTCTGTCAGCACAGCACTGTAGGTTCACACCTAATGAGGGTCACCCAAGGGAGCAGGGGAAATGAAATCGGAACCACCAGCTGCACCAAGCTAACCATGCAATCAGTCATGTGTTGGGTAACAGTGATCTTTTGTTTATGACTTTACCTCCTAAATGTAGGGTGTGTTTCTGCTCTGTAATAACCTGCCTTTTCTGCTTTGCTGAATCACAGTCACATACATCTTGCAGTGTTGTGGGCCATTTTCCTCGCTCCTCAGACCTGCTCGATAATGTTCCCCTCCGCCACCAAGAGCGGCACCAGCCTATTAAAGTGCCAAACTAATTAATGCGGGTAATTAAGTCTTGAATCCTGCGAGGCCTTCGGCTGTCTCCGTAACACGTCCAAGTAGCTAAACCCAAACAGACAGCGGGCTTAATGAGGACCATTAAAGGAGAACATACTGACTATAGCACTAATAAGGATCAGCTTTCATCCTCTCTGATCAAAAGCAGATTCTTAATCCAGCGGCATGATTATCTGAAAAAAGTAATGTTAAAAGATGTGTCTGACATTTGATGTTAAAATAATATCACGGAACAAAAAAAAAGCCACTTCACGGTTTGTCAGGAGTTTCTAAGATGCAATGAAATCACACGCGTTTACACCTGATGGACGTGAGAGAAGCAGGCTGTTGTGATATTGTCTAAAAACAGGGCATCCTTTTTTGAAAAGTGCCACAAATAGCTTTTTACGAAAGAGTCTAAGCTTCAAAAAGAGAAAAGAGAACAAAAATCCTAGACACATTGTGAAGTGGGTTTAAATGTCAGATTGCTGGTTTCAGGAACAGAATAGGTTGCCTGCTGATATGACATTGGAACGGTGTTAGGGAGGGGGTTTCCAAAGCTACTGTATCTGATTATCTTAAGAGAAGTTCATATGGCAACATGCTCACAATGTAAATATGTTTATGTTTAGCAGGTTTAATGTTAGCATGCTAACACGCTTAAGCAACATAGTGAATGTGCAAACACACAGGTTGATGTGGATGTTGATGGGAATATCATTAATTTTGTGCATAAACAACAGCATCCATCCATTATCTTAACCGCTTTTCCTGTTAAGGACTGCAGGGATGCTGGAGCCAATCCCAGCTGTCACTGGGCGAGAGGCCGGTCACACCAGTCACTAGTCCTATAAACAACAGCACTGGTAGAAAAAACTAAGATTTTGGCTTTAGATAATGGCACCAGATGAAAACATAAGGAATTCCAGATCATTGTCTGAACCACATTTCATGTTGTTGAGTCATAGACTATAGGCTAACACGGGTTGAACATTCACTTGCTTCAGCTTTTAAACTTTTGGTTTTGTGTAGATGCCTGAATAAAAACACAATGTGAAAACGTCAAGCCACGCAGCTAGCATGGCCTCTAAATGTTTCAACTTTCAACAAAGCATTTCCTGTCTTCTCTTCTCCATCCTTTTCTCCTTCATCACATTCTCTGCCCCAAACTTTCAAGGGGAGAATCCCTCTCATTATGCAGACTGCAGTGCTGATTACTTTTTGGTACAGCTGATTTATGACCTTGCCCTCTCTGTCAGATCTCATGGGTCAGTGATTTATCACAACGGTGACAATGGCAAGCAGACAAGCATCTGAAGGAACTGACCTGTTTCAGGAAGAAATAACTCACTTATCTGTGCTGTGAGGGTCATGTGCATGATTAGGCAGAGAAAATATGGCTGAGCCAAACAAATAAACCATTTATTACATGTAACATGGTTGCTTTTAGTGTTTTATCAAGGTAGATGGCACACCCACGTAGCCCAATCAACACTTAGCAGAGCACTTCCTCGAGTTGTGTGGTAGTTTATTAATCCTTTTGTTGCACCCGCAGCTCTTTATGGCACCAATGAGCAGATTGGATCTGTGGGTATGACACAGTGAATGAAGGAAATGCCCATACAAGGAACAGACTTCATGAAGGCAGGAAGTAAGGAATGAAAAGGCCGTCTGGTAGGAGTAGATAAGAAGCTGGTAGAGATCTTTGAACTCTCAACCCAGCCCATCTTTGAACAGCGTGACCTCAGCGCCTGAGTCAGAGGGGGAAGCTGGAATGCTGAACAGAAACTGACAAAGTCCCACTCCAGTCACATTTTAAGGTATATATAAATACTGCTATGAAACCTGACATGAACCTGGCATCATTGCTCCATATCGTCGCTCGCTAAAAACAATGCATAACAATATGAAGGTGAACGGAGATATTTGAGATATTCAGCCGTATATGTTCGGGCCTCAGTCGGAACCAGACTGAGGAGTCTGTTGTTCATCAAAACCGGCGTTTGCCAGACGTTTAAGAGCGGTAATCATCCTACTTTTGGGTGAAATGTGCGCTGCAGATTCGGACCTTCAACATCCTTAAATGTGTGAGCATGATGTCTCTAAATAAATTCTAACCATTGCTGCCGCAGGACGGAATCTTTTGGTAAATGGTGGAAAGAAGCTCCAGGTTCTGGTGTACATCCATAAACTGCGCACTCCAGCATATTGACTGTCAATTGATGAAAGTTTACTGCAGTCACTCAAACGTTCGTCCTGGCTGACTTCAGGTCAGTGATTCCAGTTATCAGGTTTCACCAGGCAGGACCGAGCTTTGCATTTGGATATTGAACTGTGATTGGTTTGGATTTTCAACAAAGATAATCTTGTGTTCGCCTAATTTTGAAATCTGGCTTTTCAGGAAGTGAACATTCAGCCCCCCTCAGCAGAACAATGTGAAAACACCCTGTTGGTGACAAACTCTGCACATACACCACTCAGTATAGTAGAAGTCAGACAATTTAGGACATATAAACATAAGAAAAAACATATTTTTGAGTGGAGTAGGTCTTTAACAGACACACCTTTCAGAGCTGAAGCAGAAAGAGGAAATCAGGAGCAGTAGGCTGAGATGAAAGGCCAACATCCGAGAGCAGAATGATAAAAGCCGGCACAAGGCTACTTCAAGGCCTCCATGTGAGGAGACTCTTTGTGTGGCTGAGAGCTGAGGGCATGTGCCCCAGCTCGGAGGCCTTGAAGGAGGTGGAGGATGAGGGGAGGGCTGTGGAGTTCCCAAGAGGGTCACCCAAGGACAAGGCAACAGCATCAAACCAAGCAGCCAGTGAGGAAGAAAGCACCAAACCTCAGTGTGCCTTTATATACCAGAGCCCAACACCACATGAGAGAAAATAACCAATCTGGATTTACAGTGTAGGGCTGTCATGCAAACATGGGGATGCATCCTGGAGAATATGTGCTGTAGACAGGAGAGCATGCATGACTCTACACACACACATGAAGCTGAAGGACATAGAGGAATCTTTCCCTGCAGGATGGGATGAACACATTAGAGTAATGTAAGAGGGGATAATCGGTTCAGGAAGCCTGCATCGGTGGCATTAGCCATTTGGGAACCCAGAGTCTATTCACATGCACATTACACATAACAAGAAAATGGCTGTTTTCCCTCAGCTCCAAAGGTTACAGCCTGTCATCAATACAAACCTAGCAGCAGTAAACAAGTCTGAGATTTGATATTTTGAAAAGGAAAGGTCAGAAAAACTATCTCCAAAAATATTATGATGCAGTACAGTCAATTTAAAGAGTTGAAAAGTGGTTATATATTGTAGATATACTCAATGTTCTTCAACATAGATGCACAAAAGTCTCCTGGAGTAATTCTAATTCAAATTTGATTATAGATTAGCATTATTTCCATCAGTTTGAATTAACTTAAGCTTTGAGAAATAGTTTTGCAAGAGGAATGTGTCCAAATACTGAAGCTTAGCCAGTTGCTATAGAGAAGAAGCTACAACAAATTGCAAACGCTTTGCAATTACGTGGTTGCAATTTGGAACAAAACTCCATTATTATAGTTTTCAAAATTAAATAACTAGCTCTCCAACTCTTCTCCAACATACCATGTTTTATTTACTAAATGTTTTCAGCTGTTTTGCTTCCACTGGGATGTTAGAGGATAACAGTTGTTCCCAAAAATATGATTTAAAAAAAAATTATTAAATCAAGAAAAGAGCAATGTGTTGAGGCCAGCAGCTGCTTGGTTTTAAATTTTATTAAAGTTTTCCATAAGCGATGGGAGATATTTGAATATATACTTTGTTGTTAAAAGCAAAAACTGTAAAATTTTGTTTTGAAAAATAGAGTCAGCCTATTTATCCAAGCCATAAAGTGCTCCACCTTCCAGCCACCTAATGGTGTCTATGCAAAAAATGCCTAAATATGTCCTTCCAGTTTCACACTTTCAACCAACAATAGTTTTCCTGAAGTTGTTTTGTAGCAGTTTCACTACAGATTTTGCTGTTTGGCTTTTACCAGAGCCGACAGTGGCCACAGAGACTGATGATGTCTCTGTTCAACACTCACTCCCAGACGTCACTGGAAAACAACAGAGCCTTGTCAGGACTCCTGCAGCACACCGAGACGTGGATCTGCACACACAGACGCAAGTATAACACAGTGAAAATCTTTTTATTTATTAGACTGGAACAACCGCTGAAAATTGCACCACTTTGATAACCACAGATTGGAGGGAAAGCTAAACGTCCAAGACTTAATTTAATCTCTCCAATAACACGATTACGGCACAAAACACACTCTCATTAGAAGCGCATTTACTTTTCCATGTTATCACCAAAGCCTTTTAATACCGCACCTCATAACTAAGCCTTGAAGCCTGTTCGTGGAAAAGAGGAATTGGTTGACAGTGCTGCTGTTTGCATGTGTGTGGATACTGCATGTGAGTGTGCACAGGTTGATTGACAGGTCTTTCCACTCAGCCCCCTAGCTCTGACTTTATCACAACCACTCCTGTGCAGTGAATCACACAAAATCCTCTAAGCTCCCGGCGCCTGCTGCCTATTTACCTACTAAAATGCACACCTTAGCTAGATTTCTATGATGGCTGGAGCTGATTTGAAAAAAAAATCAGCCTCAGGATAGTAAATATAGCATATAATTACTATCCGTTTCCAGGAGGGACAGTCTGGTCTGAGGTGCTAGAAGTGGTTAAATGGTTGAATAAGCAGCAAAATTTTCCTTCATGTTTCAGCACAAACCTGCCATTGACTTCACTTTGTAATGAAGTTACACTCAGCTCATATGTTTGCAAACACAAATGTTAGCTGTTACTTGTATGTTAGCTAATGCTTGCTAATTTCACGTCACACGTTTGGTAACCTTAGTTGTATGCTAGCCAGCACAAATGTTAGCTTGATGTTAGCTCATGTTTTGTTACGTAAAGTAGCATGTTACTTAATGTTAGCTGTGTGTTCGCTAATGTGTGCTAATGTTTGCTACCATCCAGTTGTTTATTAGCTAATGATAGCTAGAGTTTAGTCAATGACTATTCATTAACACCTGGTTGCTGATGTTAGTGAAACTTTACTGTATGCTAACTAATGTTTAGTTCAGTTATATATGGCAGTTAATGTTGGCTACATCAGTTAACTTTATGTACAATATGTTAATAGAATGACCTGCGTATCGTAGCCAACATTAGCTGGATGCTAGCTAATGTTTGCTAACCACCAGGCACACAGATTTAAGTTTGTAGTGTCAAAACCTGAGTGTTTTTTTTTTACTCATTTCTTTTTAGTAAATTAAGCATTTTAACCACCAAAACCAACTGTTTTTATGCACAATATGATGTTTAATTAACATTTTGTGGACCAGATTAAGATTATGTCAATCCTGGATAATTACATTAAGGTATTGCTGTTTTTTTTTTATTAAATTAGGGTTAATTTAGTATAATTGTATTTATATTTTTTTTTTCAGACATTCAAGATGAAAAAAAACATTACATTTTGAATCTTGACTCTTTACTATCTGAAGAAAATGTAAAATAAAAATAAAAATAAAAATATAAATAAAGACATGCTACTTTATTAGATTTTCTTTATTTTTAAGTCTTTTGTAATCACATCCTTTTTCCATAGACAATACATGTGCCCTTTTTCTATTAGAGTTATTGATTTGTTTAGTCTCCCACTGATTTACCTACATGTTTAAACAAGGTTGGACTGTGACAGTTACTGAGCCTGCACAGGGTGGATGGCATTAGATAACACACTGATGCTTGTTATTCTTCTCCACATGATTTCTTTGCATTAGTCTCAAAACAAACATACTGTTCAACCGGAAACTGGTCATCATTCTGCGCTATAACCGGTTTTATTTTCTAGGGCAGGTTTGAGATGTAATAAAACAACCAATATGCATGTACATAATGGACATACAACTTGAAGGATTGTATTTATAGCTATACTGTAAATCACCACGCCAAAGTGCAATGGGTTTGTCAGCAACCCTGTGTACAGCATTTAAATACAGAAAAAAAACCTACTTTCAGGCAGCTGGGCCCAACCAAAATCCAAAAAACAGCTTTGTGCTGTTTGCTTTTCCACAAGTTTTTCCCATATTCACTGCCCCTCTGTGGCTTAGACTTAGGCTCTGCTACACACAGTGTGCCAGTATACAAGTCAAGCCAAATGGGAGCCCAGCGCAAAAACACTACCCTGCTCTGTGGTAAGCACCAGGCCTGGAACACCCTGTCCACATTTCACATCGCAGAGCCACAATCTCTCCAGCCTTGCTGCTTTCAAATCAAACTGATGAGAATCGTGGCTGACTGGCAGGATAAAAGGTCATAGTGTAAATGCATAAATGTCACATCTTATAATGTACTCGCCCATGCAAGACACATCCACCTGAGTCAACATTATGTTTTAAAAACCACTCTGTTACCAAAGAACTGTCTCCAGAAGTCAGAGAGTAGATCAGCCTCCATTTCACTCTCTGTTATCATCACTGTTTTAACACAAACTTATTTTCTGTGAGCTATTAAACAGATTAAAAATAAAATAGATTGAGCAAACTCCAATAACTGCAAAAAAATGATAATTGAGAAGTATGAAACTGAGTGTTAATATTAGCTAATGTATATTAGTGTAAATTATTTATTTTTTTAAGTTGCAAACTGTGGGTGAAGAAGCTGCTATGTGGCCTTTATGGTTTCACACTTTAATCACTAAGGGGACTATGAGTCATGTGCAATAGATCTTTAGTTTTCCTTCCAATCACCTTAGCTTGTGATTTAACTGATTAACTTCTCCATTCAACTTGAGGAATCAGTGAAATTCACAGTTGGAGCCTTTGGTTGTAATGAAAACCTCTCCATGGTCGACAGATTCACCAATAAAGAAAGTCTGTCATCAAGTGAAATGTAATGTAAAGTCTCACCTTGCTTGGCGTGTTATCAGCAGCTAGAGTGCTCCTTGGCGGGACTTGGTAGATGTCCTGTCCCGGAGGAACCTGGTAGATGCTCTGCTGACTCTGCTGCTGTGGGCTCTGGAGGGATGGGGGGACCTGGTAGAGGCACTGTGCACTGGAGCCAGCCTTCTGCTGATAGCTCTGAGGAGACGACTGGGCGGCAGCAGCGGTGGAGGCCGGTGACTGGCTCTCAAACATGGGCCCGATCAGCAGCTTCAGGCGGTTGCCAGGGGCGATGCCTTGGCGTCCATGTAGGGAGCAGAGCCACCAGCCCTCCAGGCCACCCGTGTTCTGCTCAATGACGGTCAGGATGTCCCCTTTACGGAAGGCCAGCTCCTCGGGAGACTCCGGCACGTTGTCGTACAGCGCTTTGGCCATCAGGTTCTGCAGAAAAAAAGATAAAATATTTTGAATTATAAACAAGCTGCAACAACATCTTCTGTCCTTCGTACCTTTTGTCATACACAGTTTGTCAGGTTTGAGTACTAAGGGAACAGTTTGACCCCTATAGTTGTTTTTGGGTTCAGGTATAGATGGGTATTGGGGTAATGGGGCATAGAGCAGTTAAAGGCTCACAATTATTGTTTTATACAGCTTAGAAGTACTGACCAAAATGTGATCTAAACATAATTAAGTCACATACTTAACACATTGTTATAGGCCTTATTGTTTGGTTTTCATCAACTGGTATTATTGTGAAAAGGATATTCTATTGGTCTGGGGTTTAAAATAAGTTAAAATTTCATTTTCAAGACTGCAGAAGTGCTGGACTTATATGAGAAGTATGATACTACTTGTACTGTATGTGAAGCTACAGGCAGCAGCTGGTTAGCTTAGCATAAAGACTGGAAAGAAAGGGAACAATTAGCCTGGCTCTGTTACTTTCTCTGTTTTGGTACAGATTAATCAAGCTGACTATTATGGTGCTGGTTGGCAGATTTTGTTGTTATTGCATAGAGACTCAGTTGTTCTTCCCTCTATCTTGTCTTTATGCTAAGCAAAGCTAAGAGGCTCTTGGCTATAGCTTCATATTTAGCATACAGACATTAGAGTGGTTTCTCACTTGAGTACACTTGAGCTTACTATTATTTACCATACTCCTATAGCTGTTTTAAAATGTTGTGGTGAATGACATGCTGGTGAACTTCTTTCTTTACTTTAAATTACCGTTAGCCCGCAGCTCCACACCAGATGCCTTTCAAACCAAACCTGAACTTGATGGGATTTTCTCAGCTTGCGCCCTGCTCCGAGGCACAGTTATCTGAAGGGCCAGAGAGGGTTGAGGGATAATGACCGAAAACCACAGATTTCAAAGACAGGAAAAGCCCCAGAGTGCGCCACGTCTGTGTCTGAGAGAGGCATTTAAGACTAATTGCCTCAGTAAATGCATCAATCTTTAACTGAGTATGAATACTCCTTCTTAACGGCTAGATGATCACACAGCTTTACATCCTCACACAACAACAGCCAAGTAGGTGCCATAAATTATAATATACATACATACATACATTAGGGATTAAGTTACTTGCTCTGGGTGCATACATTTTAGATACTGCAAGAAAGTGTTAAATTTTTCTCAGCTTGTTTGTTTCATGCAATCAAACCTCATATCATTTTATTATTTTAGCACCATTACCGAGTCAAATGAGTCTCGTAAAAACAAGTAATACGCCCTGCTTGTTCAGTTATTGCCTCAGTTTCAGCAATAAAATAGTTAAATATGATTTAATAATGAAATGAAAACGGAGTGAATGTGAGAGCAGGATTGAATTTTCTAAATTTCCCCATAAGCAAAGAAATGTGTTCTGTTTGTATTACTTTCTATTTTATTAGCTTTTCTTTAGTCTTAATTTATGTGTAACCACTACTACTACTGCAACATTTCCATGTATGTTGAACAGCAAACCTACAGTACACGGAGTCTAAACTCTCACATATAGCAAATAGTGAGCTGCATTTAATTCAGCTGTTTTAGAAGAAATGAGGGTTCTAACAATGATGTACACAAAAAACAGGGACATCAAGTATGCAAATACAGCTTCTGAGGGTAAAATGTCAGTTTCACTTATCTTTCTAGTATTTTTTGGCCTATGTTACCAAAGCCTCACTCCTCAGTAGCTCAGTGTGGGAATCAGGAAGCTCACTTTGTGGCTGCTGCAGGTTTGACACTTTCTTGAACCTTCGCTGGCCTTCCTCTTTCCGACTAACCCTGATTCACACAGTTTCCACGTGAAACTCTCACTTGTTAACATTATTATCTCTCGCTGCCAGCCTGGCCTCCCTGGCTATTGTCTAAGTACACCGTCACCGTAGCACCCACCACACAAGTACACTGTCACAATCACGCCACCCCCGCCGCCACCAACTCGCTGCACAACTTTGACTGTGACCCCTGAGGTCAGCGCTTCCCAGTGGGAGTGAACGTGGATGTTTGCTCGTTCCAATAATTTGATCAGAGCTGGCAGAGGCATCCATGAGGAAACAAGATGCTGATTACCGTGATTACTACTGCAGCTTTAATTAGATATTGAACATATTTGTTCCGAGAAATGATGGACAAGTTTAGAGCACGCAGGAATCATGCTCCTCTGTCTTTTCCTTCGCTAATGACAGTAACCAGCTGCCAAACTGAGAGCACCAACAACCTCATGTGCATGAAGAGGGCTGTCAAAACCACCTTCATGTGACTGGTGATTTCAACCCAGCTTCACAGAAACATGAAAAGATGTGAAAGAAACTATGACCTGACATCCGTCCTCTAAACCACAGAGACGAACACACGAGACAATTATTCAAACATACAGACACAGAATGTTACTCATCCTAATTTTATGAGAACTGCTCATAAACTTCATTTAACTAATGACTTTAACTTCTAAACTTGATGTTTGCAGGAAATAACACTTACTTTTGTAAAATGTCAATAGAAATGAGCTAGTAGTTAAATATGGTACATAACATGCCTCCTTGTATGAGAATTATATTTTTTGTGCACAATGTCTGCCAAATAAATACGTAATAAACTCAACTACTGTTTAGGGCCCCTGACATGGTCACATACAATGGATTTTCATATTTTTACATGTGTTATAGATGTTGACTTTAGCCATGGAAGTTCAACAATTTTAGAGAACAAACATGCGCACAAACTGAGTAAACACAAAGTACAGACAACATCTTCATCCATCTGATGCAGCAGAGTTTTAAAGGAAATGCTGCAAATCCAGAAAATGCAAACAGAAGTTTCCAGTAGAACACTAAATATGATAAATGCTGACATTAAACCTACTTCTGATGTGTCTTCTGTATCTGCAGTGATTTTTGTTTTACTACATCCTCTGCACATGTTTTTTATTTGCTTTTCTTGCATATTTGCATGTTCCAGTGAACTTAACTCTCAGGATCAGTGTGCAGTTGAGTCTATTTCCATTTCTGTTACTTGAGTTTTTTTTTAATTAGTTCATGAAATGTCTAATGGGGTGTTAAACTGACCCCAAACAAAAGTATTATCTCTATACAGGGTAACATACTGTACCTCTGTGAATAACCTTCATGAAAACAAAAAAGGGTAATTGTTCATGAAATCAATGTCAACAAAACACAAAGGTTAATATTACATATAAAATGCTACCGTAATTACAATATTGTGGCCAAATCTTGAAAAGAATTCAGATTACTACTTACTTGATAAGAGGTGCAAACTGCACGTTAACCACTTCTACAGAAGTCTGACTTCAGTGTGGCAAACATGCACGTAGCATTCAATACAAACATAAAATGCAGTGTCACCTGCGGTGGCTTTGGGCACCGCAAAGTTCGCAAAAGTTAACAGTCGAACAAATTCCCACACTTAGATCCTGTTTGTGCTGTGGTTTAGTTTCTTTAGTGCTGCTCTTGTGGGTAGGTAAACACACAGACAATATAAAATGGAAATTAGTTCGATAATAGTTATTATTATTAATTATTATTATTATTAGTCACAGATGAACCAGAGTATATTTCAAACATAATGACTGATATTACAAATCTGAAGGTCATGTGAAACACTAAACATCACCTGTAATCATACTGAACCAACAGGCTGTTAGCTATAATGGCTAACAGCTACACGTAGCTCCTTTTGAAGTGATGCAAAGGGGGAAGATTCAGCTCCCGTCGTTGTGTTTTTGTTTGTTTCAGTACGCAGAACCACTGTAATCGGAGCAGGTGAAACCGGCTATTAAACCGGGCGTCAGATCTCTGGCATAAACACTGATTAGTCACAACACGGTGACTCCATCACTTGCCATTGATCCTCCTATAAACACATGTGTTTGCCATTTGTCAGTGGGCCGGAGGCAGGGAGGGAGGGAGGGAGGGAGGGAGGGCCCCTTCTGCAGCACCCACAGATGAGTGTGAGCTTCCAGGAAGTTATCTGTTAAAAGTCAATGAGCCGAGAGGTGTCCTGCTGCTTCCCAGTGTAAATATGAATTATTTCCTATCCTGACTTCTAATCTTAATGAAAAAATCTCAACATAATTATATTCTTTTAATGGTCACGCTCTCTGCCATAATCCGCAAAAGCAGTTAGTAAATTGTTAGTCATATAAAATGACTAAAAGTCACAGCTTCCAGACCCTCAAATGTGCAATTTTATAATTTCTTTTTGATTCTAAAGCTTTTGTCTTTTCTGCTCCAGCCACTAAGCTGCAGGTGGAAGTCTTTCTAGCATATGTGAGCTTTCATACATTTCCAGTTATTTATTTGGGTTTCATGTCGTGCCGTCTCCTCCTCACTCTGCTACTAGTTTACCTTTTTTAACTTAATGAAGATAAATGTCCTTTAGGTTCAACTACTTCCCCTCATTTTAAATTTGAACATTAAAACATTAAAAGCTAGCAGGAGTGCTGTCAAAACACAGATGACCTACACTCTTTACTGTACTCGAACGCCTCACCAGTAAGACACAGTAGCCTTTTTCAGATATTGGATATTTCTGTCATTCAAACATTGGTCACTGTTGTGTTAATGTCCCTGACGGCTTCATTCAGACATGCTCAACTACGTAACAGAGGGAGCCACAGTACGTGTGTGATATTTGCCATAAACACAAGATTATTTTAGTTTTAGGCCACTTTATGCACAAACATCAACAATATGATGTGTTTTTAGTCATCTTCCTCTGGTCTGTTCATTGAGTTAGGGTCTATTGCTGCTGGATAGCCTAGCAACGTTTTGCTCATGCTCTTTTTCTCTGCATTTTTATCTATCAACAACACGACTTTCCTCCAATAGTGACTTAACAAACTTGAGGACTTGTTGGGGTTTTCCTTTGGTTACTATGCCATAGACACAGTTACCTAAAATGACATCCTGACCTCACTGCTTTGAAACTGTTACACCTCTAGCACTTATATTAATAATTATTATTAGAGAAACAAACAGGATATTCAAAAATATTGTCATTGTAATCAACTGGTATGCTGCAACACCAGATATTAAAATGTTGAAGATAAAATTTTCATCTAATTACTATTAAAAGATGGGTTTCATGATGTAAAAAGAGGCACTAAACTCTCAAGCACACATCATTTTCCATAGAGGTCTTCCAACTCTCATGGCTTCGTATGTTTTTGTCATTAAAAAGCAAAGAATTGTGCAAAGCTGAGCTGTTCAAATTTGCACCTGGAGGACGATATGCAGCCTGAAGACCCAGCTGTCTGAGCCTCTCCACCCTGAGCCCCCACTCTGTGACTCACACACGTCTACATCAACAAGGCATCTTTTTCCACCACCGTCTCGCCTGAACACAAATAGTGCAAATGACCTCTGCACTGACCAGCCCAAAAATAAAAAATGCACTTACGTAACTTCACTGCTTGTTGAAAAGGGCTCCACCTTTGCTTTCAGTAAGAGCTCTCTGGGTGGTTTTGGCTCTGCCACTCTGGGGCACACATCAGTCTTATAATAATAATAATAATCAAAATAGTGAAGGTGGCTTTGACTAAACCACCTCACAAATACTAACATTCCCCTGCTACTGCAGCCAAAATCACAACCACACCACATAACAGAAACTCGCGTCCCCACAGCAATGGGAGCGGTCCTGCTTTTCAAAGAGACGAGGATGTTTTCAACCAAAACAAACAACGTGCTACCAAAAAAGTGGTACGCTCCGACTGTGAGAACATCATGGCAGCGGGGCCGGTGTGAAAATTAGGGTCGTACCACTGTAACACGTGTCCCGGGGTGGTTCATACACACTCATTTGGCCTCATTTCACATGGTTAAATTTAGAAAATAATTATAGTAATGACGATAATGAGAACCTGATGACTTTTACGATCCGTTCCTCAGAGTGCGGCCTGCTGCGGGTGAGAGCCAGTTCAAATAAATGGGCTGTGTGAAGGGTTCTGGGTAGAAAGGGCTCATGGGAAGCAGTTCAGAGCGGTTCAGAGTACACGGTAATTTCTTCATTTGGACACTTTTCAGGAAGGTTGACCCTCTGATTACAGCCTCTTTATAAGCCCTGCCAGTGGCCGTGTATTAACATAATTACACAGCAGGCACAGGGAAATGTCACCTCCTCTATTTCTGCTAAACGTCTAGTGCTTAAAGGTCCATGTCACAAGTTTGGAGCTGTCAACTTAAGCCTCAGCATGCAGAGAAACATGATCCAACACATGCTGCTTCACAGTGACTGATTGACATCTTACGCAAGCAGCTGTAAATCAATACTTAGTTACAAAAGTGGCCTGGAGAGGGGTTGTAGCTGTAATCAATCAATAGCTTATTTTAGCTTTGCGGTCACGTCCATAGACGAGAGATAAATTGCTTGTTTCTTTCTTTGTTTGTGACTAATTGCTGTTTAATTATGCATATTTTCTTCAGTCAACCACAAACGCCAAGACACAACACATCAAGCTTCTCCAAACTGATAGAAAAGGCTCCTTTCTTTCTTTAGTGCTGCACAGAAAGACTATTGTATCGCCAGTGTAAATACGACACCCACTATCTTCCCCTCTCTCATGTGTGATTCACGAGCTGCAGCTCTGCGAACAAAACTCTCCACACCCTGAAAACAGCAACAGCATGGCAACTGTCTGTTTAACAGGATATGATTTGCCATGTTGCGTCTAACCGCAATGCGAGCTGCGACAAACCACTGATGCTCACAAGTAACAGTTTGATAGTGAATTTGCATGACAAAACTGTGTCACGGTCGTTTCAAAGGTGAGAATCAAATCTGACCACTGTTCACCGGACAAATACAAACACAGAAACAAGCAGAATTAGTTTTTTTCCTGTCTGGCATCACTTAAGGATTTCTGATGTTTTATAGATCAAATAATGAAAAATATAACCAACAGATTATTCAGTAATACAAATAATTGATAATTGCATCTCTAAATTTACATGAAAGGTCTGGTTACACCAGAAAACCTTCAATATGTGTGACATATTGTAGTGAGTACTCACAGGCAGTGTTGTCAGACTGGGTGGTTCCCACCCACTTGAACTAGTTTTTCTTTAACTGGGTGGGTAAAATTTGTTTTGGGCAGATTGTTATAATTTGGACTACTTTTGTACCATTAGGGCTGTTTATACTTAGAAAAAAGACTCTGTTGCTCAAGTTTAAACTGTACAACAGGCCCAGACAGATAGAGAAGTGAGACTGAAGATACTGCGTGAAGTGAAAAAGTGCATATACGTTTTCCTAAAAACCGCAGGAAGTTGGTTATTTTAGTTTGGTCCATTTATCCACATAATCAACTGTGATGCAAAATTCATGAAGACTGCAATAACACCTTTAGGACCTGAGCTATAACTTAAAAACTATTACCACCCAACTGAGTGACACTCGTTCTCTGTTAAATCTGAACACACAGACATGACACATATTTTTAGATTCAGTGTGACGTGAGTATCATTAGCTCTGTTGTCAATTACAAAGAAACTCCCACTGACCCACTTTGAAATGGCTGAATAAGGACACTCCTAATTCCAGAACTTGCCTGAGAGTCAACAGATTTTTAAGCTTTCTCTTGTGCTGTGGCACAGTGATCTAGTGATAGTTGTCCGTACATCCAGTGATACACAGGAACTGATCACAGTGAATTCAGCATACTCAATTTTTCAAAATGTGGCCCACAAAAAAAACTCACAGAATCCACGAAAGATTAAATGCCTTTAGTTTTAATGTCCAAAGCCCTCTGCTAGATGAAAATAAAAATTGACCTACTTCGACAGCTGACAGGTGGTAGAAGTCTGGTTTCTTTTGTTAAATTAAAGACTTTTATACTGTACATTCCTCAAAGAACTGTTTTGTTGCTGTACTTTATCGTGACTCCAGTTTCATGTTGGCTTTGCCATCAAAACATACCAAATCTACTTTCAATGCTAAAGTTGACAGGACACAACTGCAACGACGTCAGGCACTGTTGATGTGATCTGAGCAACTCCTTGGCTCTAAAGATGAGTTTTCTCTTCCAGCTCCTTCTCATCTGTCACATAAACTATAAGGTAACCTGACATCCTCTGTCTCCGTCCCACTCCTTCTTAGCCTGCAGCGTTTCCTACCTCCTGCAGAACCCAAAGAGATTCCAGGCTACAACTGACCTAGTCTTCTCATTTCACATCTTGGACACCCTCGCTCTGGCACTAAACACTAAGTACAACCTATAATTAGACGTAAAAAGCCACACTGGAGATATTCTCGCAAAAGGATTTCAGATTCTGTGAACTGAAAGGGCTGCTGGGGAAGTGTATTGTGCAACGTTGCTCACTGCCAATTCATTTTATGTAGATGGTGAATTCCTGCAAGTTCAAGCTGCTTTGTTTAGTTGCAGATGCTGACCTCTGACCTAAAAAGTCAATTTACTGCATCTTCATTGTTTGAAAAAGTATCTACGACACAAAACAACAACAGTATGGATGGTATTCACGGGCCCCAGTTATCAAGCTCACAGTTCTGCCAGAGTATAGATGATGTGGATTATTTCCAAGCTTGGCATTGATGCCAAACAAGCATACACGAGTGCATCATGGTAAACCCAAGGGGACGAATGCTAATCCCTCCAGGGGGCATTAGCCAAGATGTGAAATATGTTTCATGGTATCTCTGCAGGGCCACATTGAATGGTTTTACATATAGGAATAGCCAATGAGATGGAGATCCACTCCAGTGTCCCCCCGATTTCACGCTACGCAAAGATGTCACAGACACAAAAAGACAAACAACGGAGACTGCCATCTTCTCCCTTTGAAGCATGAAGGCTGTCTGAGATAAAAGGACGATGTTTTGTTTATTGGAGAGAAAGATTCTCTCTTTTAAAAGCAGCAATGGATGATGTGCTTTGCTTTGAGATTTCTGTGGGTTAGAGGTCGACTAAGTGATGAGAGCTGCAACTAATGATTATTTTCATTACCAGTTCATTTGGTGATCATGTCAGTTAGTCTATAAAAAGAAAAAAAATTTTAAAGTCCTCATAGTGCACAGTCACATCGTCAAATGTAAAGCTTATCTCTCATGTGCCATCATGTAGATTAATTTCCTGCAGTAATGAACCAGAAAATGTCTCAAATCATCTAAAACATCCATGATAATTATGTGACTTTATCCTCATATGAACTTCTTCCTTTTGATTTTCAATCAAATTTATACAATAAACACAGCCTCAACAAACCCCAACAATGTTGCTATAAGAACATGATCACACTAAAAATCCAGGTTTACACAGATTTTACTATCAAATGATCTGCAGATTATATTTTCAATTTAGCAAGTTGTCATTTAGTGTAAAATATGTCAGAAAATAGTGAAAAATGCTTGTCATAATAAAACAGTCACTCGCTCAGTTGGTCAAGAGAAACATAATCAGCAACATTTCTGATAATATATGTTGTTTTAGTCATTTATCTACCAAACATTCCCTGGTTCTGGATTCTATATAGTGAGGATTTGCTGCTCTTTTCTGCTTTATATCCTCTAAAACTAAATGTGCGTAGGTTTTGGACAGTTAGACAAAATAAAACATTTGAAGACAACACACGGAAGTCTTGAAAATAACTGTTAATTGTAGAAGCAAAATCTCACAACCCTGAAAACTAAATAATTGTCTGTCCATCTAACTACTACTTCAACTATCCATCCAAACCTCATCTCTCACAGTCCTGCAGACCTGCAAACACATTTCCAAAGCAGAAACAAGTACGTACAATTTATGTTTATTAAATCCTCGCATTGGTATAAAACACAGCACTGACTCTCCACAGAGTCGAACCAGGCGGAGGCTCGCTGCGACTGGAGAGGTGACCCTACAAAATAGTTGGCATTCCTCAAGGGGGGGAGGGGGGGTCGGCGAGCATTATTTCCGCCAAAGGTCAAACATGGAAATGATTTTCTGCATTGTTGCTGATGTTGGATAGTCTCCTTCTCTTCCCTCTTGGGCTGAAATGAGCACACAATGTAGTCTGTTTCCCCGCTGACCGTTTTCAAATGTTAATAGCCGGCTCATGGTGCGAGGGCGCAGCAGGGGGGCGGAGGGGCCATTCATTCTCACTGGGGGAGAAGCTCTTCACAGACACTGGAAAGTCTGCGCAGGAGCAAAACTGTGACAAACGGATGAAATATACAGAAAACGCTGAAGAAAACTCGTCAGTGCAGCGTAACACTGTGATGTTTTAGCAGGCAATGAAATAATAGATGTTCTGTGATGGTGCAAAACTTTTAGATTTTCTCAGAAGGCTGATTTGCAAAGAGAGTTTTCCTTTATGTCTGAACACACTCTGATCTTCTTTCAGGAGAATACAAAGGTGTCTTTCTACACAGTGCCACCCCCTGCACAACCAAACGTGCACAGAAGCACAGAAAGGAAAAGATCCTGGTGCCCCACCACCACCAGACTCATTAACAATGTAAAGGGGCACCTTGAAACAATCATGTGCATCTTCTGAACAACCTTCCCATGCACGATCGCCTGGGTTGCTCTCATTCTCACGGGTTGCTCCTCGACCTCCCAACCCCACCCCCTCCTCCCAAAAAAATACACCCAACTCTGTTTGCCCTCTCGTTCCCCCCCACAACTTCCTCTGTCCCTCTTTCATTTTCTTCAGGCCCTTTCAGCATCACAGACCCTCCTCCTCCTCCCTCTCAGAACAATGTCTGCTCCGCTCTCGTCTAGCTGCCTTTGCTTTTGGACCAATGCCTGGAACCTGAACCCATAAAAAAAAAAGAAGGAAGACTGAGGAAAACACACACATATTGGCAAGAGAACGAGTTCACCTAATCACTCTTCTCTGTGGTTGTGAAAGCTATTTCTGCAACAGTTACATCAGCTACAAAGGAATGAGTTAAAAGTCTATGGAGGTCTTTTGGCCAGAACGTACATAAGAGGGATTTTTTTTTTTTTTTTAAACCTATTTTTCCCCTGAAAAAGTTGTGTCACAACACTTTAAAGGAACAGTCTGGCAATCTCAGAAATGCCTATAGTAGAAACAGTATATTGATATTGGTACAAAATGTCTTTTATCAAAACAAATTTAGGGGATTTGTATCACGAATGACTTTTATATTTAAAAATACATTATTACTGGATTTTTTTAACTCATCGATGTCAGCATCTGCCTCAAAAAGTCAGATATTATCATTCAAGGGTTGCTTTTTTTCAACTTTCCAGGAGTTAAATGAGAAGACTGATATCCTTTTGTCTGATAGTTACATATAAATGAATAGGGAGCAGCCAGTTAGCTTTTAGCATAAAGACCAAAAACAGGGGGAAACGTCTAGTCTGGCTCTGGTCAAAGGTAGCACGATCTGTCTAACAACACGTCTACAGCTTACTATTTAACACGTTATCTCTTGTTTGTTTAGCCATAAAAAAACACATTGTGCTCCTTGTTCTTTATGCTATGCTAAACTAGTTTATGATGAATAAAATGAGACAGAGAGACTGTAGCAGGTGGCTACTGGCTGTAACTGTAGTAAAAAACTATTTTTACATTTCTGTTTTGCACAAAGTGAACAAACAACACATAGTGCATCTATCTTATATATATTATAAAATTGATAACAATGTTCTCATCTAACCCATATTTATATGTATTTCACAGAATGAGGAGCTATTCCTGCGAACTCCTATGTTCTGCTCTGTCTCCTGAAATCCCTGGGCCCCTCTAGAGCTGTAAGAGATCTGTCTGTGTGCAGACCCATCAAGGGGATTATACGCATTAGGTGACCTATGGAAGACGAGCCCTCCCTTCACACCTGAACACCTGTTGGAAACCGTCCCTGATGTCAGGGAGGAGGGCGGCGACGCCTGGCCAGACTGCAGCACCTCACCTCAGGAAATCTGAGGTGCCGCCGTCCGCCGGGACGACCTCGTTAAGCTTCTGCTGAAACATTATCACAGTGTGTGTGTGGAAGGGAGCACTTAATGTAGCTGTGAATAATTTATCTCGGCTGAGATCAAAAGCAAAATGCCAACATCAGATAGAGGAAATGGTAAACTCTGACCCTATTTAACAAAGATATGCGAGAGGCTGACCTAGAAGAAACTCGATAAACACAGCAGTGACGCAAAATGTGTCATATAACCGAGATGAGGCCTCTTTTGCTGCCTGATTCCTCACCTTCGTCTTTGTTATGGCAGTGTTGCATAATGCAGATATGTTTATCACTAGCAAAGAGCACTGGCTTCATGGTTTCTATGCCCTCACTATCTCGTCCGAATGTGGAAAAGGCAAATAAGTGTGGACGCTGCTTTACGTCAGAGAGTTGCGTACTGCACAGCTCTCCTCCCTGCAGGCAGATAACAGCCTGGAAACACTGGTGTTGATCGAATCTATTAACATCACTGATCAATCATCTTGTTCAGAATGAAAACACCGACCATGGAGATCTGCTAAGTTGTGTCCTCCTTGTTACACTCACTGCTCTCCCCCGTCCCCACCAACCTCGACTGTTCCAGCTCTGTGAACTGTGAACTTAACAGGACAATGAGTCAGTTAGGACCATGACGCAGATACACGGCGCACACGCCCTCCAATCACAACCAAACCCTGCTGAAGACGGACACAAGGTCCAGTAGGCTCTGAAGAAAAGTGACACAGTTTACAGCTTCAACTGTGTCAGCCCGAGACTCTGAGCCAAACCTGTGGCAAACAGCAACTTCTCACTTCAAAAAACAGCCAGTTAAAAAATGAAGCCACTGCCTCTGACTCATCCAAAGACTCAGACACAGTTCAGCTTTTCTTCCCTAAACATGATGTGAGGCAGAATGAATGAAACAAGGCTGAAAGCTGCCATGTGTGGCACAAACTTCTCTTACTCAATATCCTGTGTTTATCTAAATACTGTTAGTAGTTCAAAAGACGATCTATGAGCACCGTCTAGAAACATGTACTGACTTTAAGGATTCTCAGGACGTCAAGTTGCCACAGTCCAAAACTGTCCGTGCCTCTCATGAAGTTGGCCCCAAGCTGTGACAGGCTGTCCATCACAAAATGAACATCGCTGACACACAGACACAAACATGTGGACAGAGAACACAATCAGGGGCTTCCCAAAGTCCACGGAGACCAGGGAAGCAAGCTGACTTTATGAGGACGTGATTCGTCTTAAGTGAAAGTGATATGATAATATAGCATTACTTACAGGGTTATCACAACAGTTGTTGATTCTTAAAACTCTGGCAATTAATCAATTAATCATATCAGGTCTAATCTCAGCTTTTATATGTCAATAAAACATTTTCCAGGTTTTCAAGAAAACTATGATGTACTATAATGATCTACTTACATTATACAGTTAATTTTTTGAACAAAACAAGACATTTTCATGGTGTGTTTTTAGACCAAATATCTACCAGTAAACAAACAGACAGTTGGCAGATTAATCAAACATTTAAATTAGGCTCCTGTTAGTTGTCAAAAGCCAAGCAAAGCGTTTACACTTCACTAAAGCAGCAGCAGGGCCAGTGGTATGTCGATCTGAGTACAAAGGAACAAATAATAAGAAACAGGATATTTCCTTTTCTGTTTCTGTTCACATTTGCAGATTTTTTTATAAGGGGGTCAGGGGGGCTCTGGGGCAGGGAGATGGTTTCATTTTTACTCTATTTACGCTCCTGTCGTTGCAATAAATGCAGCCTACAGCTAGAGATATAGGGGACTCCTGCAGCTTCCTATAAGAACATGTAGAAATATGCGATAAGTGAAGTGACAGCATCCTCTTTTCACTCTGATAAACGATAAATGTCGTTTCCTCCTTTTTTCCTCCAGTTCATCTTTTTTTAAACAAACATTGATAAAAAAAACCGCCTTGAAGAACAGTAAAAAAAAAAAATAAAGTTTCACAATACTCACGTCGACTTTTCTGACAGACATAGATTAGTGGTAGCCTAATATTTCCAGACAAAAATCGAAACACAAGAGAAACTAGCGCTTCAACCTGCGCCGCTTCCACTTACTTTGTATTTCATGTTTGCAGTTCGTCTGTGTGACTCCAGTAAAAGTGAGAAATATCCGCTTTATCGCGCCAAAGA
The DNA here is from genome assembly GCA_032362345.1 of Sandelia bainsii. Lineage (NCBI taxonomy): Eukaryota > Metazoa > Chordata > Actinopteri > Anabantiformes > Anabantidae > Sandelia > Sandelia bainsii. The sequence goes on along the minus strand of JAUMHL010000003.1, from coordinate 5,541,986 downwards.
GCGACACATCAGAATAACTGGAGGTCTGGAGTGTCTGCCTGTGAGGTTAACCAGCCATCCAGGGCTACACACACGGGGAGACACGCTGAGAAACACGCAGGTACGAGCCTCAGAATCCGGACTGCTGCTTTCTGCTCTACGCCTGACTGAACCGCTGCGGTGGGCTGCAGCTCATTAGCATAAACCCCGTCGATTGGTCGGAACACACGTTCTGTGCCCGCCCCTTGCTGTGTCGTGAACGTGACGTCATCCGATTAAATCATGGGCGTCTGTATGAAAAATATTCATTTAACGTTTAAAAAAATAAACAACAGTGGATCTGATGACTGTTTGTGTTATTAATTAATTTAAATGTCGCAGAAAGACGAGCAAAATAAAAACAAAGACACACAAAATGACAAGAAAGAATTAAAAAGTAAACAAAATACACAAAATAATGACAAAAGAGTTCAAACACAAAAAAATGGAAAACAAGTTAAAACAACAGAAAAAAATCATGTGATGTCTTCAGCTTGGAGGTCCAGTAGTGCAGCTCATAAATTTATTATAAACTGCGGCCTTAAAATACAAACAAAACAAAAAGTACAACTGTGATAAATGGATAAAACTGACATTTTTGCCAATGCACTCAATAATCCGCAATGACAAAAGGAAAACATGTTCTTAGACTTTTTATAAATGTCAACTCTCTAATTTCAAGGCCCTGTAACTAATTTCAGACGACCTCATGAGAACCGAAACAAACTCAAGACTATTTAAAAGAAAGACTCAAGAAACTCCCCTAAATTCAGTTTTAGTTACCAGTTACTTTGCAAATGCAGATTCTCAATACAAAATGTAATCAACTAACAAATGCTAATGTATTATTGTGGTATTATCTTGTAGCTGTCAACACATAAAGTGGTTAAAATCAGCTCCTCCTTCACCAGCTGCTGTTTAAGTATTTATAGTATTAGCTGTAGTATTTTGTATTAATTACTATATAATACATTGTTAAATTACTAACATTTACCAGACTGCATTGCAGATCTGGGTGGTAGAAAAATAGAATATTTGCGTTAAACAGTATGTTTGATCACTACAGGACATACCCCCCCCCCCAAAAAAGAACCCCAACAAATTCCTGATACTTAACAACACAACAAAAAGCAATTTCTGAGACAGTACAGATTATTTTAAAGGTTATTCTTAGTGCTCACCCTGACTTGAGTGAAGGCAGCGTGGAGATGTTCCTCTGTGCAGCCAGCTCAGTATCTAACAGAGGTGACAAGAAACACCCAAGACAATCTGACAATCTTACAAAGTTGCAGGAAAGCCTTCCTCTCTCTGCATCACCCTGCTAACACCTTTTTGATGCAAGCAGCTCTATTTGTGTCTCTGTGAAGGTTTTTTTTATTGTGCCTGCAGCTTATCAGTCACAAACACAGTGAGCAGCATACTTCTGTGCCTTAATTTGTTCTTAACAGTTTGCATGTACACAGGCCTGCTGTGGGTCTGCCAGTTAGTTAGACTGTTTTCTGTGGCTCAGCCGCATTAAGAGGGCAGAAATCTCCTGTAATTAGCCTGCCTCTCATGTGTTTCTGAATGCTCTAATTTGTGTCAGCTCATTTATCACAATCACAGGGACCCTATTGGCTCTCATTGTCCCCTGTGAACAGTCATATCCTCAGATGAATGCCTGTTGCAAGGGCACTCAAAACACTCGTTTGTGTAATATACACTATGCCCAGCTGGAGACCATTCTCTGGGCCACAAGTGACTACGGGGGGCTATTCTTTTCTGTGTATGGCATGTGATTATGTGCGTGCGAGCACCTGTTTCCTATGACAAACACAACTAATTTTCCCATCTGTGTATATCAGTGCTTTGGAAGAAAACAGCTTGAAAAAAGCCAAAAAGGTTGTTTACCCCCTTTTTCCCAGCATTTGGCAGGATTGAATGAGTCCATTAGTCTTCAGTCTCCAGTGGGGTGTCATTTCAGCTGGTTTCAACTCAAGCCTGACGTGCATTATCAGCTCCTCGTTGGTAGAAATGAGAGGTTTAGAGAGCCTTTTTGCAAAATGGTCCTCGCCAGCTTGAGTTACAGCCCAAAATCCTTCTTTTGAATCTCAGCGGTGAAATCAAACAATCACTGGCCAGTGGAAGATTTGTATTGGCATTTGGGTTCGAGCAGTGAGCCCTAATCCCCATGGCAACTGCCACTATAGCTGCGGTATTTGTAGTCTCACACCTACTGTATTACATGAGCAGAGAAAGCCTCCAGCCTTTGGGGGTGCAGAGGTCTTTCACTGTTATTATGATACATTTCAGCACGGAAATAACCGCTAATAGTGGAAGTGAAAAATCAGCCGCACACCTTTCATCTCAGCCAGATGTCTGTGATGTTTGACTTACACAAGTGCTCCTGCAGATCTGACCCCGGGTTTTACAGAGGGCACAGCAGCTATATATCTTCCATAAGTGGAGATCACAGGCCTGTGCTGCCTGAGGCAGGGGTCGACGCTGCAGATTTCGGCGGATGGACAGAAGCAGGAGGTGGTGGTGGAGGAAGAGAGAGGCATGACAACAGCTCCTCTGTGCAGGCTGGGGTGGAAGTGGCCCCTCACTGCTCCCTGTGAAAGACTGTCCCTCAAACTCTCGCAAACCAGCTCAGGCAGATTTATGGGACTATCACCCCCTCCACCCCTCCACCCTTGTTGCCAACTCCACAGCCTGCACTCAGAGCAGCGGGGCCCCCCACTCGTCCTCAGTGTCTCTTTCTTTGTGCCCTGTGACCTTGTGCAGCCTTGTGGTCGGGCAGCAGCAGAGAGGAATGTGCAAAACACACAGCACAGAGAAGAGTGAGAAAATATGAGTCTGACACACAGTCAGGGTCATGATTTTCTGTGCTATTTGTACCACAAACTTTGAATAGATATACCTACCTACCAAAGTTAATGCGTAAGGTCTTGATTGTACTTCTCTAGGTTTTCAGATATCTATCTTGTTTGCAATCATGCCCTCCAACATAAACATGCAACACCACAATGCTACATGTGAAACAGAAATAACGATCTGTTGATTTCCTCCCACAAGACAATAACAAAATGACAAAATGAAAATAAATGCATTGTTTACTCCATGTAATCATTACAAAATCTGCATTTCTGGATGTTTATGCAAACTTCTTGAACAGTGAAAATGACACTTTATCACTGTTTTATTTTTGGCATTCCTATGCTTACATATGTAAAAATGTCAATTTCTGGTTTTAGGAAAAGTTAGCTACCACTGGTTTTCCTTATTTCCAGTCGTTTTGCTAATGTACACTACAGTAGTGTAATTGTTTTGTGTCTCCACAGCGACACCTAATGCACGTTAGACTGATATTGATCTTCCTGTTCCCATGTAAATTTCCCCAGTTGTTTAGCTTTCCTTTAAAAACAAATAACACAGTATAGTGCATTATCGATAACCATATATTTTTGTTCTGAACTGGCTGAAATGACTCAATTTTAATGATTTGTGATTTCCGTCTCTGGACTGCACAGATGCAAATATCACAAAATGACATCGGTCTTCTCAGGTTGACGCGTAATTAAGTGTCTGAGTGGTGAAAAATGTTCTCACAAACATGATATGCTGGGCTTAATGTTCTCAATCACACTGCTTAAATGTTACAGTAGATTAATTCCCTTCTGCATCATTACCTCAATCAACCACATATCAGATTGAACAGTCGCAGCACTGTAACTCCGTAGCCTTTAGCAACGGCTCCAAGGCTCCAGTTTGACTAACCTCACCAACATGAAGGGTTTCATTTATGTCTGATTGTCACAGTTGTATTTCAATGACCTGAATAGCTCCTTGTATGCGGCTAAAGCCTTTGCTTTATTTGGCCTTCAGCTTGGCAGTGATATAAGTGATCCACGCTCGCTGAAAAACAAGGCCATAAAAGTCTGTGTTAGACTTAGATTGTGCTGCACACAGCACGTAAACGCTCACTGTGAACGTGAATTACTCTTAACTGGACGCCAAGGCCGTCTTTTAAAACCTGGAGTTCAATGTTCACTCTGTTTTTTGTTTTTTTTAATCCTTCTCACTTGTTCATTCATTGTACGCTGCCTGGGCACACCTTCCCCTGTGAGTAATTTACCTCTGGATTGGTCTTGTATTCTGCTGCAGAGCGAACTGTTCATCATTCTGTCACCAGCTACTGCAGTATCATGCTTCAGTGTCGGGAGCAGTTTTTAAAATTCAGACGACATACAGATACCTGCACACAGCAGAGTTGTGTTAATGGAAACAAGAGAGGAGAGGTGCAAAAATCCCTATTTTGCATTAAACGTGAGGATGCTGAGGTCATACATGTGATACTGACACTATATAGACTCTGGTCTTGCTCCCAATCATCCACTTCACTGAGCAATAAGTCTGTATACTGTGTCAGTCAATCCACAGGAGGAGCAGACTTTACAGCTTTATATCCACAAAGCGTCTTCAGCTCACATGCACATTTGTCCTCCTAACGTGAGTGTTAACCCTATGATCGAGCCAAGCAGTGATTCAATTCCTTTTTTTTTGTTTAAAGAAATATGTCCACACAGTGAGTCAGCTGTAACAAAATGGTTGCAATTGGGAGTGTTTAAAAAGATATTTAAAAAAATAATGAAAGTGATCGCTCTGTCTAATCAAGTCCTCTTCATTTGCATGGAAAACTAACGTAACAGTGTACACAGACTTGGTGCTGATGAAAGTGAGGGGTTGTGGGGATACTCGGAGAGGAGACGCTGCTCTAGGACTCAGAGTCTGGGCTGTGATTTGAGGGTGATGACGCCTGATAATGTGCTGACGCTCACATTTTGCGCTTCGAGATCCACCGCCTGGTTGAAAGTGTGATAAGACGTCCAGCTGGCGAGGTGACAGACTGAGCGTATTGACCCCCCCCTCTGTATTATTGGGGAGTTGTGTATGTGGTGTGTGTTGCTGTATGGGGTGTGTGTGTGTGTGTGGGGATGTATGAGCACATGCGGCTTCAATCAGGCCACTAATCCCAGGGTGCTTTAAAGCAGCAGCAACGTTGGAATGAAATGACACAGACACTTTAAGCTGAGTCTGAGACGATGAGGGCGTGTTTGTGTGTAAGTCTGTAAGTACGATTGTCATCTAAAGAACGTCTATAGCCTTACTTTTCAACGAACTGATCATATACCCCGATGAGGACTGTTGTAGCATGAATTATTGTTAATGGGAATGATACTTGACAAATATCTTTTAATTATACAGAAGCTTAAAGCAGTATGAATTTGTTTTTTTGGTCACTTGGGGCAGTAGAACAAGCTGTAAACATGACTTTGACATATGATAATGAGTTATGATGTTAATCTAGCTAATATATTGCCAAACGTCTTCCTATTTACACATCCAATACACTATAACTAGCTAAATTAATGACATCACATCTGGGCTGTCCTCTGTTAGCTTCAGGATCTTAATACCATTTCTCCTTTTGCATTTTTTCACTCATTTGTGAAAAAACAAAGTGCATTCCCCTGCATCATATTAAAACAAATTGCCAACATCTACAGCTCTGACTTTTAGAAGCTGAAACCTTCATGATTTTAGCAAAGTTAATCAACAATTTAGTTGTTTTTTTTATCTGAAAAACTACAGTCAAAAGTAGGCAGAGTGATACTTAGGTCATTGTTTCACTAACATTTCACAATTCATGAACACTTACCTGTTGCTGTAACTGATGTCTAAAAATGTCCATAGTGCTCAGTCCATATTATTGATGTCAGTCAGTCTCCGCAGTATTTTAAATGTGGTTTATAACCCTAAACGAAGATGGCAACAGGAGATGTTGCCGTCCCCAACATCTCCTGTTGTTTTTGTGGAGAGGAAATCGTCATACCCAACAAACTATGACCAAAATTATTCTTTTCTAGGACTGAACTGGATTATTTTTTAATCTAAATAGCTACAAAACTCTATGGGGATTCAGGAAATAATGACAATCAATGACATTTTCCACGTACTGCTTTTTGTGGTATCCAGAGACTTTGCCCCGCTGTGACCCAAATGTACAGTATGTAATCCATTAGACGCCACTACCCGACGATCACAACAGTAACTACAGACAAAATAGGTCATATAACTATGAAATTGTGAAATAATTATTTTGCAAAATCATATTTTTTCTTGCTTCTTTGTGCAATAACCGATGATCTGCACATAATTTTCTTTCATTCTAGTTGTTTTTCTTTCAACATGTACTTTGTCTAAGCTCTGTTTCTATTTCACAATGCCATTTTTCCTCTGCTATGTCATAATGATGATCTGAATGAGCCGACTGTTTTGTCTATATTTAATGAATGATTATTTATTTAATCATGTCTTGGTTACAAATTTAATATTGAACACACAAGTTCCCAAACCTCAGAATGACATGGTCTGATGAACACACTAAAACCTCCAAAATGTTCAATTTAAAAACACAAAAGCTGTTGGAACCAGACAGTGTTTGATATTTCTGCTTAATAAATGATATTAACAGTTAATCTGTCAGAATTGATGATTGCTTTTGTGGTGATTGATTAGTCAATTAATTAACTAGTGTAAAGTGACATTTCAGATTATTAAACTTATTTCTCTTCATACAAGTAATAACTCATGACACATTATCAACACATATTCTGTGTCTAATCTGATCACATCCAGTTTCAGCTCACTTCTCCTGTATTTATCAAATTCCATATTTTTCCTTTATTCAACAGTTTACCAAAGATTATTTGCCAGCTACTTTCTGGAAGCAAGAAGTCCGCAGCTTAGAAACAAAGCATGGAGAGAAAAACATTGTGGTTTTGGCTTTGCTCTGCTGGTTATTTATGGAGAGGATCCATCCATCCTTTTGTGCGCTCCGGGCAGGGGCGATGCGGGTGGGAATTCTGGGAAGTGAAGGATCTAAATGAGGCAACAAACCCCCCCTCCAAACGTGGATGGTGAGGACCGCCAGCGCCTCTGGCTCTTGAAATATGGTGCTCCAGAGTGCAACCCAAGTGCACACACACTAAAATATGCACACACAGAAAACAAACACAGTTTTAAGAGGGATTCCTGACCTGTGCCTCCACCTCGGGTCTTGTTACTCACTATTTTGTTGAGAGACGAACGCCTCTCTGCCAGGTGACCTACTTTTGGTTTCTTCAGGTGTCGCTGTACACCTTAACCTTTTCTCTCTCCTGCGTTATTTGCTCCCATGTGATCATACCTGCACGTAAATGTTGTCTTAACTTGCTCAGGCTAAAACAGAACAAAGCACAATCATACGCAAATTTCTGAAAACGCAGGAAAGAAAGCCAGTGATACAATGCGAGCCATCTGTGCTGGGGTCTTTGTGTGTCTGTGCGCATGCCTCTGGTATGGCTGGCAGCGCGCTAGGAATAGGGTTCTGGTTTCCTGCATACCCTGCTGACTGAGATGAATGGGCGTAGTGTGGGTAGTTTGTTAATGAACTCATAGCATGGTGCAGTCTGGGCTGGCAGATTGCTCAACACCAAGTCTAAAGCAAAAATGCTACAAATCTAATTGTGGCTCTTGAGAGCAGAGTCTGACTGCTCTGATTGCTTTCTGGTTGCTGTTGTCAGGACGCGGAGCTCTGCCCAGGATCTGCGGCTGAAAAGTAAAGCGATGTGTTGGCTGTGGGTGGAGGAGACATGATGAGACAAGGTGAAATTAGGGACATTTCTGGTATTAACCAATGTTTCTTCAATGTGAAATAGAAGCAAACATATTACATCAACCGGCTGTGGGAGTATAGGATTTGAAAGCACATGTGGCACCACCCTGCAGGTCGCGTGAAGCAACTATCTGTTGAACAACAACAAGGAAAAAAGTTACCTGAAAGCCACAAGAGACACAGTGTTGCTTTCAGCTAAATGCTAACTTTAGCACCCTAACATGCAGTTTTATTTATTTTTAACATTTGCTGACCAAGAGGTTCTGAAATTAATTAAGCAAAGTTAAGGGAAAAGTTTATGGATCATGCAATCTTCATTTGACATATCCCTACTCGCCATTGAAGACTCTCAAGGGAGCTAGGTAGAAGTCATTCTTTTTACTGTCCTGGTAACTTATGTTACATAATGTGTTAGATACACAGGCCTTGACCATGGGATCAGCTTTTCCTCTTTTTTGTTTAAAATTCATTCATGTGTATTTGACTGAGTGTCGGTATTAGTTTGCTTGCTTTCTCCTCTCGCATCGCTGGGGTCCTTTTGTCTCTGTCTTGCACAGTTGGGGTGTACTGAGCAACTACCTCAGGTTTCCACTGATAATAAATGGCTGTTGTCAGTGGGCCTGTGTTAAAACTTAACAAGTTCTTTATGCAAACGTTGGTGACTTACTGATCGGCAGACAGATCAGCGTTACCATCTCTCATCACATTCACATGACTAGTTATAGTTTTTATAGTTTTTTTGGGTAATATTTTTTGTAAAAATGACGTCTTCATAGGGGACCACCTTATTTTTAGCACTAATTTGATCCAGATCACATTTATGTCTAGCGCAGTCTCCACCTACACCTTTACTGTCTGTTCCAATCTGTTTTCTGAGACAAAACCCCTCTGATGGGCACAAGTTAGTTTTAGTGCTCCCAACACATGCTTCACCTTGTCAGGAACTGTCCCAAACATCAGATTTCAACAAGTCCTGTTTATCTGTGTATACTGCATTTTCCCTTATTCTCTGCTATAACTCACAACAGCCAGACATCCAGAGACAATCAGTGCAGTTGTGTAAGTTGCAGACTCCTGTGTCAACATGACGATTATCTGTGACGAAGTGTCTTTTAGTGTCAGCAGTTTAACTATTTTGAGATATTTGCATTCATCTAAACTCTGCTAAACATATATTAGAATGTTTCTTAGGTAGTAAACAAGTTATTAGCGTTACAGCATGACTACAAGAGGATGAATCTTTTGTTTGAGTCTTGTTAAAGGAAGATGTTTACTACTTGTTCCCTGTCTGTGTTTGGCTGAAGCTTTTTGTGCAAGTGACTGCCACGAAAACACTGAGCTGCAAGCCACCGGCACATGAGCTAGCATACAAAACAGATGTTTACAACAAGACAGTGATTGTTAGCACACAATAGTCAATCTGATGTTCCAGGGAGGAAACTGCAGCATCAACAACTTTACAGATACAAAACAGTTCAAGGCTTTTCAAGATAGCTGAGTTTTATATTTACAAAGTCAATGTGCTGCTCTCAGTCAGCTTTGCTCAGTGACCTCCAGCATGTTTAATACCAACTAAATGTCCAACTAAATACTGTAGCTTCTGTCTCTCTCTCAGATACTGATGCATGCACAAGCACAGCCAAACTTGTGGTCAACAGTTTGATCCTGTTTCTGCTCTCAGCCATCCGGAACGGTTTCTTCTCAATGCCATGTCCACCACCACCCCCCATGTAGTCAAAGGCAGACACACACACAGTAGTTAAACACAGGCCCTATGCATTCACTAACTTCTTTCCCAGATTGTTTCCAAAATGATTCACAGTAATTTTATACATTCTTCTGCCAGTGCATTTTAAACATGAACAAAAAAAAAAAAGTGTAATGTAATGTCTTTTCAGGTGTTTGTACCCTCACATGACAGAATCATTTCCAGAAACTTTTACCACCTCAGACTGATGTTGTATTCAGATTTACCAGGAAACAGATGCTGAAGAAGAGAAGAGAATCTTCACAGCAGATGAACAATCCATTGGAGGAAGAATGTGCAAAAGGCTCAGTGCCTGACTTAACCAGCCATTTGTTTTTGCTATTGAGTTCATCTGGGCGAAGGAACTTTAAGTGATGTTTATAGTTGTACTTCTTTGGCTCAGGGGAGCAGCTCCGAGTTTTAATGTGGGTGAAAAATGTGCCTCGCTGTAAATCATTTCATATTCCAAGTCGTGGTCGAAACAACTGGAGCATGAGTCACAGATGTGATGTGTTGTGATCTGGCAAGTGGTGTTTTGTTGGTGTTATTCTTGCATGAAATACAATGTTTGGACATTTATACCATGAGCTACTTGGTGTACATTTTATCCAAAGCTCATTTGAGCTCAACCACAGTAACATAGTTTTAGTTTTGTGTCATGAAAAAAGCTGTTTCTTGCTTAAAAAGGACACAAAAGAAACAATGCAAACAGCTAACCTTCTGTCTCTGAGCCATGCACGTTTGGTGAGGTTACTGAACTGAACAGACATGCAGATTTCCTTATTTAGCTGGAAATATGGATTCCTCATCCACCACTACCTGGGGCTAAACTAATTCCACCAAAGCTGGTCCCTGAGTGGACGGCTGGATTGAAAACAGGGCAGGATACCAACTCTGCCGGCTGCTGCAGGGTACCCAGTTCTGCTCCTGACCTGATATAACCTGCCTGCTTGAAGCTCCCCTGAGGCTTTACTGCTGCTGCTGAACTTTGCCTGCATCTCACTTCATGGACTCACCAAGACCACTTTTCATCTCATTACACACACAAACTGTGAAGAGGCCACGTTACGCTTTGACCAAGGAGAGATGTTTGTTTCTGAGTGAGAAGAGCCCTCAGGGCATGCTAACAAAATCTCTAGAGGATTGTTAGATGTTTAGATTTAAAAGGCTAAAATCCATATTTACTGCATGTTGTTTTTATTTAGTAGTAAGATCATTTCTGACTCTTCAGGAAGTCAAAAGGAACTAAATCTCTTCAATCAAGCACAACTAGCTGCAAATGCTACACACTCTGCATGTTATTAATCAATATGTAAACAAGCTTTTTGATTTTAAATTAATTAAATCACAAAACATACTGTATGATAATTAATAGGTTAGCCTGGATTTACTCAGTAGTTTATGCTTTATAGTAGTGATTTGTTTACACAATAACCACAGTGACAATTATTTCCATTTCCAGATTTATTCTATGCCTGCAGTAAATTTAACGCTGTCGTTAACAGGTTATATCACCTGAACGTACAGGCATACTGTGGACCTGAAAAAAAAGAAGAAAAGAACACATATTATGGTCCTGAATGAAGGTTTTACAAATTATGTACGAAGGTGCGGTTGGGTTTCCCTCCAACCAAGGAGCCAATCATCAACAAGCGTCTGTGCACTAGAGTGACGCAGAGTTTAAAAAATCGAGATACGCGCAGCAAGGGGCCGATTACAAAGACGCCATTAGGAGTTTTTTTTACTTCACGTTATTGCCATTAAAGGATAAAGCCTGTCATTATATATATTAACAGTAATTTCAACAATCTTCATACTGTTACTCGGGGAGACGATCATTACGATGTTACGTGTAGCGCATTGACACAGAGGGGTATTTCGGCTAAATCTACATTTATTCTTTCAAGCAGCCTGGTGATACAGTATATAGCACCTTGCTACACTCATGAAGCCAGCGTTATTGTTTCGACTAACCAGCGGACAAGCCCATGTTATGTTTATTTTGCTGGTCTGCTTGGCACTTTGGAACAATAGCAAGTTTATCAGCAGAATTTCCTATTCTCATATTATGCAATTGTGCAGCTGGGTAAGCGCCAAGCGGAGCCACAAATGGCAGCGTCCTGTTATAATAACAAGTCTGGTGAGCCATGCTCTTACTTATCACTGCCATCCTCCCCTGCCCTCGCCTGTTTTCAGCCTGCAGGGACGTTTACTGTGTATCACTGTCACACTGAGGCTGGATTTGTAAGTCATTTGGGATTCAACATTCCCATTATGAAATGACCTGATTTTGTTCAGAGCTATGAATATGATTTAAGCTTGTCAACCACAGGCCGTTTTTGTCTGAAAAATAATCCATGAGGGGTTTCAGGACAAAACAACAATGCTGAAGCTTCTATTTATTTGACTTTTTATTTGACTTTCTCCCTTCTGCTTTCAGAATTGTTCATTTCAGCCTCTCGTTTCTTCTTTGTCTTGGTTTCTGTGCGGGTAGAGGCAGCTGTACTTCATCCCGACAGCTCTGTTGAGGTACAGTAAGACCACCACACCCTGCTGTTAACTCGATCCTTCACAACAAAGGATCTCCGTTTAGGGATTATACTGTACAGGATGTAGTTGACTCTGAACAACAGGGATAACCTTTCACTCTCCTTGTTTGTATACTGTGCTACGTCTCCAGTGAATGAACACAGGGGCAACTTGAGCTCTTTTCTTACCCAGCTTCATGTCAGTGGTTGGATGTTTAAGTGGCTCTCAAAGAATTCATGAGGGGGAAGGGAGGACATAAAGTGTAGTTTGTGCACAACCTAGCTTCCCATTTGCAGGTTTCATCTAAAAATGTGTTTTAAACAGGCTTTACTTACTCTCTGTCAATAATAAAACTCTGTGTATAATGGAGTTTTATCTGGATCCAGTCCAGTGTGGTGCATTTTTGTGTTTTTGTTTCACAAATCTTAAACTGAAGCAACAGTTACAGGAATCTAAGCTACGTGTTGATCATATCGTCACGTTTGATAATTGTAAATACAATGCTTTTAGTTAGTCCTCAGCTGTTGTTGTCTGGATAAAAATAAATACAGAATAAAGTTCCCTTCATATTCCTCTTAAATGCCAAATCAGAAGCTCACGTCGGTGTCGTGTCTGGATGCTTTTTGACGAAATATGTGGTAAAAATTAAGAAAAAGTCTGCATTGTTCTGCACATCACACAGGTATGAAATCTATTTCAGACAACCGTTTTCTCCACTTAGTGTATGTGCTGCAAAAGCAATCTGGTTCAAGACTTTTTCCGCTGCTCAGCTTGGGCTGTTCGATGCTTCGCAACCTGACAGACTCTCAAAATGTTAGAAAGCTGTGTTTCTACTGCAGAGTGTATTACTGAAGAAACCAGGATGAAACATGTTTTGTTGATCTGTAAGAATTTTTGCGAAATGGTGTAATCGGACCACAGAAGGAGATTAATTCCTTAATCAACACAGTACACAAACACAGATACAAAAACATTTTCAGCGTTTGTTAAGCCACTTACTGTACATCTAACAAGGCTCATAAAGGATACAATAGAACAGACTTTTCCACTCCATAAATTAATTTAAATGTTTTGTTAGCTGAACTTAAAGCTGCAATATATTCAGCAGTAATACGCTCTAAAACTTCAACTTACTATTGTCATTTTTGTCTACCTGTCTTTAATTTTTATACACAGAGTCTAAATTAGAAAATAGTTTAATGTGTAGAGTTTTATGCTGCATTTTGATGCAGATTGCAGACTGAGCCTCTTTTAGTTCTGAGGAGCAAACATCAGACGTCATAAAGATAAAACCACCTTTGCTCCTTGTCTGCTCAGTCCATCTCACCATAACAAATCGACAGGCGAGGTACACAAGGAGCAGAGAAGTGGGTCATGGCAGCTGCTTCCCAACCAGGCGAGCTCCTCTCGGCAAAGCTTGGCCAGACAGCGGTCCCACCGGCACAACAATCTCCAGCCTTTTCCACTGCTGCTACATTTAGGTTAGAGCTCTGAGGATATGATGCCTTTGAAACCTATTCTCCACCTTGTCACAGAAACGAGGAAAAAATCAATGAAATATTGGTCTGAGCTTTAACAGGAGAGAGCAGGCCAAGTGTGTGGAGGCCTGCGGGCACTCATACCTGCTCCCCTGCTGCTTTCACATTCGTCTCTGCAGAACACAGGAAAAGTCAGGAATCAGACAGAATTTCAACATTTCTTCTTCTCTTATTGACTATTTACTTCTGTCTAAGTTTAGTTTTGTTCCCCCAATCTGTTAGCAATGTGTATTATTGGCTGTTTTTTCTTAAATTAACATATTTCTTCTCACTTTTAAATGCAGAATTTTACAGTGTCAAACCAAGCTTGAAATGAACGTCAAACACCCACATTTTCAGCCTGTGCAGTTTCAGTATTGTAGCACAGATTCTTGTTTCTTTGTGTGTGCAGCAGCTGATTGACAGCTAACAGAGTGAAACATAATGAAGTGCACTGATACGACAATCCGACTTGGGCACAATGAAACGAGACGATAAAGGAGAAACCAATTAGTTTATTGTGATGGATTCACTGAGAGGCTCTGGTTTTGCCCATTGTTTTTCCTATTGTAGAAAAATAACTGGTTTGATGCAAATATTTTCACTTCTGACAGAACTGTTGATAATCTAAAATGTGGTGGTCAATGAAATGTTAGAAAATAATTTAAAAGTACCCATTGTACGTTTCCACAGCTCAAGGTGATGTTTTGTATGACCAACTAGCAAAAACCCAAAGGTAATGACATTATTATAACATAAGACAAAGAAAAGCAGAAACAATTACTCCACTATAAAAATAGCAGTTATAGTAGCCTGTAAGCTGATTAATCTACAATCTAACATTTATTCTCAAATTTAAACACGCAGACAATTCATGGGATTTGTTGATGATAGATTAGATAGATCATATTTTATATTTTCCTAAACCTCTTATCCTTTTTGTCCAATTTACAACAACATATTTTATAGAGAAAAACACTGTATTATATATTGCTTCTTAATTTTACATCATCTACTACTGATTTAAACATATAATTATTAAATATCAGGTATGGATTGAATTTAACTCAAGTACTGCACTTAAGTACTAATTTCAGGCACTTGCTGTAGTATTTCTATTTCATACTACTTTATGCTTATGCATCATTACACTTCTGAGGTGAATTTGTAGATTTTACAGTACTACATTAATTTGACAGCTTAGTTACTTGCTATTTAACAGAGCATAACAACTATAGATACAGAAAAGGTCAATGTGCCCTATCACAAACAAAAACATTAAAATGACTTGTACATGATTACTTCTATCACTATCACAATGTCCCAGTAAAATAATATATAATAATCAGAGTGCAAGACTCAGTTCTTCATTTAGCTAATTTTTATTTCCCAAAAGTTTTCAACCTCCACCCAAAATGACCTATAACCGCAGATTCCCATATGATACACAGAGAACCTCAAATATAATAGTATAAAACCTTGGGAGCAGTTTTTCTGCATTTAGCACTTTTACTTTTGAGGCCTAATGTGCATTTTACTAGTAATAGTCATGTAGTCCAACCTAAATTAGCTTTTTAAACACAGGAAACTACTTGTAAGTATTTTTAAAGTGTGGTACTGCAGCGTTTATTTAAGTAATGGATCGAAATACATCATAACTGGAAAGTCTAAAGAGGATTTTCACCTCAAACTTAGAAACTAGGAAAGCCACAGTTAGTGGAAAGATACAGCTAAAAATACCTGTTTTCCCTGGACTTGTTGCGGTAAAGATAATGGGATTTGATCAAAATCGTGCTGGAGGATTTGTTCTGGACATGTGGCCTGTAGACATAATATATGTGTGTGTGTGAACTCGAAGGGGCCGTACCATTGTTTATATGCTGGGAAATCCCTTCAGCTTCAGGCTGATAGTCGAGGTCACTGACCCTGCTTTTCTGGTGTTCAGTCTTCATCCCACACAACAAGACCATCGCCCAGGGGAGAACTGAGATCAACAAACATGTTTTACTGTCAACAGACTGGCTCAGGGGTGGTAGCTTCATACTGTATCTTCTGGACACAACATAGGCCTACAGGTGATTTAAACACTGACCAGAACAGATTATCCAATCTGGATCAACTGTTTCATGATGCAACATTGCATTACATCAGTGTCCGTCTTCGGGATTACAATGATAAACCTCCTGTTATGCATGTAAGCCCCATTTCAAGGTTACAAAAAGAGCTGCATCTTCCCTTTGGTACATCTCTAACCTGCGCTTCCTTTTTAGGAAACATCCAAAGCATGTTTCAGTATAAACTGGAGACTTTGTCTTTAGATCTAATAAACTCAGGAGGCAAAAATGTGTTTTGTTGATTAACATTAACTCTGAACCTAAATGTGTAGCTTCTTTGTTATGAAACTTTCTAGTGGGTTTCAGCTTGTTTTTCAGTGTTTGGCCTGCAGCTCACTGTCACAGCGTATTACTGCCCACAGCAGGCAGTTGTACCATATTCATCAGCTGTAGATCAGTAATGAAGCATCACTTCTTAATGTCGGAGTCGGTGGACCGGTTTTAAAATGAGAATATTGTAACTGAGGTATGAAATATGTGCTCTACTACCATACATTCTTCTGGAGGCTAGAGGCTAAAGCTAAAGAAAGTGAACAGAAGTTCTTATCCTCACAAACTGATATATAATATGGAAATTAAAAAATCAGCACCATTATTGTATTGCAGTGTAGGGTTGTAGTAAAATGTAAGATCACCATTTATACTTCTTATTATTTTCAAATTGTTTTCTTGTCTAATGTAACAAGAAAAATAGATTTTTAGGATGAGACCTGCCCACTGTTTTTAATAATGCTATAATGACTAACGTTGGGTTAGGACTGGTAACCCCCCATATTGGGAAAATTCTACAAGTGAGATATGTATTTAAAAAAACAAATTAGTTGATGAAAAGCTTCTCATTTGATGTAATGTTAGATTAATGCAGTAGGCAGCAGGAAGTTGGACTCTAACACCTGCAACTAAATGTATTCTTATAGTGACTCCTGTGTTTTTGGTTCTGGATAAAAAGTGACAAACTTCCAAATTTGTTTGTTTGTGATTAGTGAACTTTTAGTTGATAGGGTATAACTATAGTTAATATGCTAAACCATCTACATGTCTTTTAGACCCCATCCCGACTAGACTGCTCAAAGACGTTTTACCTTTGATCAGCTCGTCC
>JAUMHL010000003.1:5486697-5517856 GCA_032362345.1 Sandelia bainsii | reverse complement strand
CTATCTATCTATCTATCTATCTATCTATCTATCTATCTATCTATCTATCTATCTATCTATCTATCTATCTATCTAATGTGACTTCATACTCCTTTGTGTACTAGTCTTTCTAGTTCGTTCTCGTTCACTACATGTATTATAGCTATAGTTACAGAAAACCGCATGTCTCTAAATTTGATTATTTTTATTTTTCTAAAGTTACTTTTAAAAGTTTGAATGCTGTACTTGTACCTGTTGTGTTGGTACTTTTATCTAAGTAAAAGATCTCAGTACTTCTTCCACCACTGTATTATAGCTCATTTAAAAAGGTGTTCTCCACATTAATGGATCCAGGTTGTCATTGTCTGATCACAAATGATCAAAATCATAACAAAACAAAAATATTATTTGTCACATGAGCACAACATTCTCAGACCATTTCGTTTTTAAATTTTAAATCACTAAAATGACCACGACAAGTCTCCATATGCGCTGTGATCCCTGAGATTTATTATGATTACAGTGACTGTGATGCTGGCATCTGTTTTGGCTTTAAAGCATTCAGTCTGGAGGAAACATCTGTGTGGAGATTCTCACACCAATCTGTTAGAAAACACTCAGTCGTAAGGTTTACTTTTACAAACACAGACCAGTTAATGAAGTTTCCATTTATGGAAACCAGTTCAGAGAGAAACACAAAATAATAAGTATAACAATAAGTAAAAAAAAAAAAAGACAAAGATAAAGAGAGATTTTGGAGATAAATAACATCCCATCATATTTATTCTGGATGATGCTATTAACAATACAATCAGAGCTGAATCATTGCAGTTTTTTCCCTACGTGTAATTATTATTACAATTTGCATTTCAAATTCAATTCTCTCTCGTGGAAGACAGATTAGTTTCACTCTTCGTTTCTGTCAGAGGGTAAATAATTCCACATTTCATTTCACAGACGGCGGGATAATGACATGCAAATTAGAGTGAAAGAGGAGAAAAAAACCACGATGAGGAACAGATAGCAGATTCTTTTTTTCTTGGCACTCCAGACCAGATTTGTGGAGACTGATGAGTTTATTTTACTGTGATGGAGGGACACAAAGGAAGACTTCCAATCAAATCGGTTGTATATTAGTTTTGGGAATGAAGACGTAAATAGTTTAGTAACTGCGGTCATCTCCGGAGAATTTTTCTAAATGATGTCTAGAAAAAAGTTGTCTGTTTCATGAGATAAGGTCTGAGCAAAATTAAATTCTCAGTTCAGTGGATTTCAGTAGCTGTTACTTTTATTGCTTACACTTCTACAGACAGGTCTAATGATGTTTCACCTGTTTTCGTCTCACTGTGTTTGGTATTTGGATCCACGCTGACATTTGACACAAATGCCAAAAGGTTCAAAACAATTAAATTTTGCAGTGAAATAACTTAATATGAATGGTATTAAGTGAAATAAATGGCAGAATCAGTGCGTAATGTATGTTAGCAGCCAGGTTTCCAGCTTTCATGTTATCCATGATAATGAAAGCTACATTTCAAAAACCATCTGTCTGTGTGATTTCAGTATGTAAATATGTATCTAGCAGCAAATATTTGGAAAATTTGGCTTGACAGGATCATGGTCCATGTTTCTTTTATTATAAAATGACAAGTTAACTGCCAAAAAGGACATAAAGTAGAATTTTAAATGATTTCAGAAACAACTATTTTAACTAGCTTTAGCCCTTACGCTTTACTCTACTGTTCTCTAATTTAAACTGAGCATCAATTTATGTTAAATTTATTTTATTTTTATTATTTACAATCTATTTACCTACATTTATTTTTCATTTGGTTTTGATTGCTTCTATTTTTGAATGAAATCTCTGCTCTTTTTAGTAGATAGGCATAATCTGACAGTCTTTTCAGTGCCCAAACTTACACTTACTTACTTACTTAAGACATTTTAACATGTTTCATATTTGCAGCTGCAGTTTTTGACAAAACAAGTAAACCCACATTTTATACAGAAAAGTTACCTAGTTTGTTTCTGCCATGTCTTCTCCAGTTTTAACATTAAAATTTGATTCTGTACAATTGAATCTAGGCTACTATAAAAACTCGTATAATAGTCATTATTATATATGATTTCATATTTTTATTCTTTGTTATTTAGAAGAATAGATAGTAAGGCTTTTCAATTTGTTTATATAGTCATTTGTTAGATTAAAATACAATGACTTTAAAAAGCTTTTATTTTCTCTTGCTCCCTTATTACCCATTATCCACTTCAAAGCGTTTGGATCCAGCTGTGATGGACATGATGTGTTGCGTGTGCCCCTGAAGAACTCCACTCTGGTGGCTTTGCTTTCAGTGCACGTTGATGGGGACACGATTACAGAGTCAGACAGGAACGAACACACTAATCATTGGCTTTAATTGAAAAATTAGAGCTACTCTATCGAGGGCATGCTCAGATTAGAAGGTGAATGACAAACGAACACACAAACCAGTTTGCTCTAACACAAGTCACCTGCTCAGGATGGACTGAAATAGCCCAGACAGGCAGAGCTCGTATAATTAGGTCTGTTTTTAATAAACAGTGACAGAGGATGTCACTGCTGCCTGGCCTGCTTTATATGGATAAACGTGCTTCTCAATCCTCTGTAAAACTTAGGACCACCAGTTTTTTTACAGGAACAGTAAGTATGTGCCCTTCAGATCCAGAACACCACACCACTGAATAAAAACCTCCCTGCCTGCCTCTTGTCACATCACCACCACAGCACTGAGTGAACTGGTTTGAGGCTTTGCCTTATGTTTATGTAATCATATCCCTCTGCCATGGCCACAAAGCTGGGCTTCCTTGCAGTGTCCAGTTTGATTTTTCCATGCAGCCTCACTGGTGAAACCTCACTGGGTTGGAGTTCAGCAGTGTCGTGGAGCTGATGTGCTGCCCGGCTGGTGAGCCATGAGGGCGGATCGTTCTCTGAATGTGGGGAGGGGGCAATTTACAATGGGAACCCTGTTATTATGGGCATATGGGCAGATAGTTACTGTACTGATGCTGTGTTAAACATGCCACAGTTGCTGTGTTAAACCTGGTAACTTTAGGTTCAGGTTTTTGTGGCCATTTTAGTTTTTTTGTTTTAATGCTGTTCTATTATTTGACCCCCTCTTTGTGTGGTGGTAGCTTTTCTAGGAGATGAAATGCTCGGTAAATGGCTTAAACAAACAAACTGGATGCACATATGGAAAACCAACCACTTGGGTTTACATATAATTTCTAGTTTTCGTTATATCATCATTATATTGGAAGACACAGTAACCAGTTTGGATGTAATTTTTGTTTACACAAAAGAAAAACATTTTCTTGTTGGTGGTGATGTTTTTTTTACTTCATTGTGCAGTGAATTCAGTAAACACACATCTGAAACCAAACCTACACATGTTCACAGCAACACACCTACAGCTTTTTTCCTGGCAGCTGCTCCTGTTAATGGACCTGCTTTTCCTTTCCATCGAGTCTCGTGGACTGTGTCCCACCAACTGAGGTTTCCCTCTGTGAAGAGGTTTAAAGACCAAATACTTCATACCTCAGAACCTGAGTCACTCCCTGATGTCCTGCTCTGGTCTGCCTGACTCAGATGAGGACAAACAAGAAGACTTACGAACATACATGCAGGCAACCACAGTGAGTCCGTCTCTCTCTGTGGCAGCTTCTCCACTCGACTGCCTGCTGTCCACATCAGCTTTTAAGCGTGGTGACCCTGGGATCAGGCCTGCATGCCTTCCTCTTGAGCTCAACCCAGATCAATAAAATACTCTGCATTCTGGGGGCTTTGAGATGGGGCAACTCTGCTAAACATATCAGATGTTGAAGTGTGGCGTTTATGCAGAAGAATGTCTCTATTCTCATACCAAAAAAACTATTTTCCAACCCAGCTTTAGACTCTGGTATACTGCCTCCTGTCCAAACGTGCCACTGTGCCCATAATACTCTCTGAGGGAGGCAGTGAAACTGCAGTTCTGTGTGCGTTGTCCTTGTGCATGATCCCAGTAAGTTCAGGCTAAGGTATATATGGATCATTTGTGCTCTTTGCTAATGAAAGACGCCAAGCAGCCACCAGAGATGCAGCTAACACAGATGGAAGAAGCAACTATTCCTGCCAAGACCCACTTCCTCTTCATTTGAAGCATCACCGCTGAACTGTGACCCATCAAGCCACTCAGCCAAGATGCATAATGACCCCCATCTCAGCTATTAACACATGCATACAGATAAAGGGCAAAGTGAGAAGACAGGCATTTGAAGGGAAAAGTGACAAAAAAGGAGCCATAGGTAGAGAAAACAAGAATTCACAAGGACAAAAGATGTTGAAAGATGATTCAGATGTTGTAAAACGTTCTGCAGCTTAGGAGAGCAGATAGTAAATGTTTTGTAAACACAGGATTAAATTGGATCATCGGTCAAAAAAGCAGTTAATCTTTATATCTTCTAAAATAATTCTGAAAATAGTATTTCAGAGCTTCTCTGGTATTTTAAATGCCCTTATACACTTATGAACACAACCATATCAAAGTTTTGTCTTGGTTTCTGTCAGATGGTACGATTTGATTGATATTGTACCATATGATCCAATCTGTCACATTGTGAAATTAATGTCTGTTAACCAGGGCTGGCTCCAGAGGAGTAGCCAAGGGCACAGCCCTCCCAAAAATCTGGCGCCCCCCCCTCCCAATGCAGAACCTTTAGCACAAGAGAAACTCTTTGAATTTGGTGGTCAGAGGTCAAGGTCACTGTGACCTCACTTCTGCCCATCAGGTATAAACATCCACTTCAAGTCACGGATAGACGGAAAGACTATTTTTAACCAGGTGATTCTCAATGAGAGACTAGAGACCTGGCCAACACAGCAGGCTAAAATGTTGCAGCCAAACTAAATCGCACAGTAGATACGGAAAACAGATAATAATACTAAAATATGGCTGTAGGTTAAGGTTAAGTAATGAGTTGGGACCAGCTGAGAAAAACTGAATCCAGATGTTAAGAAAATGCCTGATCTGTGTTGTACTGTGGCTCATGCTGCTGTTCACAAAAGGAGACTGACACTTATCTTTGTCATCATATTAACACCGTGTTTCATACTTTCCATGTGTCATTAATACTCAGACTTCTATTTATAGCACTTGGAGGACATTGCAACTAAAATAGTTTCCAGCATTTTTGCTCACTGCTATTTTTATAACCTATAAACCATGGAAACTGTTGGTTATTGTAATCATCCTTATAAAACTGCTCATTCTGTGTGTTCTTGTGTCTGTTGTGAGAAAGAAAAATTCAGTGTCAACAGACGGTGATGGATTCAAAGTGAACATTGTTTTGTTGTTGTTGCACTGTATCCATGTAGTTGGTGATGCCCTGTAATTTTCAGCTGTACTACTGCAGACTGGCACAGCTCAGCATCCAATGACATCAGCTCTCAAGGCACGAAACCCAAAGAAGAACGATATTTACCCAGCAGCAGTTTATTCAACAACACAGCAGCAATGGATTAAAAGTACAGACAGTACAAAATGTGTGTTCTCTGTTTTTTTCAGGTATTGGGCAATTCTGGGGTTTGGCTGTGTTATGCAGCCTTACATGGAGGCGACATTGGTGGGGGTGTTTTTCTAGTTAATGCATGACTCTCTGGGCCTAAAACACTGGTGAGTTGGGGTTCTTGTAACAAAGGAGCCTACTGTAGTGAGAGTTTAAAGTTTTCTTATCCATAAATATGCACTCAAGTCTCACCAAATCCAGATAAAGGTGTAATTTGAATCCAAAGACTCATAAGGAATAGTGATGAAGTTATTCAAATGCCAGAAAAAAACATTACGTCATCTCAACTCAGGTTTCTTTGCCTCAAGGTTAATAACACTGTCATGTCAAGGCTTAGATTCTGTTTGATTCTGTCCTTTTTAATGTGACGTTAGGATAAAAGGGTGTCTGTATTCTTTAATCTGACGTTCGGAATCATTTGTTCATCTTTTTATCACATCCACACTAAGTCATTACGCACATTCACACCTTGCTGCTCCTCTCTCCTCTCCCTTGAATTGTCTTTAATAATTAATAAGACTGCTTTCTTCTTGGCTGCTTGAGCAATTCCTTGCCTCACCTGTCCCTAGGCTTCTCTTTGATTAAACTTGATTTAACTGTCCATGCTTGAAAGAAAACTTGATCTGTAAAGGAAATTAAATCACTCATATGAACATTTCCCTGGAGCTTCCACTCCTCAGGTAAATAGCTGTAAATTTCTCTGGAAAACAGAGTAGGTTTGTTTATCCTGAAGCTAAAGCTTACTGTAAAGATCTTAGCACATAGATGGCACCATTTACTTCTACAGTAACAGTGGCAGGTTGGAAAGGCTTAGTAAATGTGGGTAAAGGTAAATATCTAGATGATCTAGATCATTTCGAGCTGACGATTTTGATGCCTGCAGATTTTCTGCAGACTCAGCCAGTAAATTCTGTGTGTTGGTTGAAAAACCCTGATCTTTTTATGTTTTTCCTGCTTTGTATTAAAAAGAAAGACTATAATTATGATTAACTTGGGAAAAGAGCAGGGGCTTGAGCCTCCAAAGCCCCGACCCCCCAATCCAAAAATCCCCAAGCAATGACATCATATCTCTGACCAGCATAAGTTTTATTTAGTCTCTCACCACTGCCAACTTCAAGGATGACTCAGACAGGGTTTTATGTCCTCATGACTTTGAAGGAAACCGTACAGTGCAGCTAAGTGTAAATATTTGTATGGAGTCATGTTGTACATTTTACTCTGACTGGATAAGCTCTACACCCGCAGCATGTATCATAAGCTCTGTTAGTTGAAAAGTCAGACAGGAAGCTGTGTGATGGAGTCTTTCTCTCTGGCCCAGGCTTATCAGTGGATACAACATACAGTAGACGATGGAGACGAGTGACCCCATCTGTCACATCTTCAAATTTGTCACAGTAGCAAAATAAACAAAACTAATTAAACAATATCTTGTCAAAGTATGGCTCCGAAATATACAGTTTTTCTCCACAATGGCTAAATTCTTGAACAAATATTGCAAAATGATATGTACAAATGATGTAAAATATAAAAGTAAATACAATAATAAGAAATCTATTTTCTAGAGAATAGAAATTACTCTTCATTGTAGTTTTGTTTCAGTCCTTTTGTTCCAGGTAACCCCTGAACACATTGAAAAGCTAAGTCTGCATGGTAATGTTTTGAATTTATCTTCTTTTCCTGCCTTACAAAATATATAATATAATAATAACAAAGTTTATTTATTTAAAAAAAAGCTTAAACAAATAAAAAACTAAATGTAAAAAAATGCTTAACAACAATATTAAAACTCTTAAAATCTTCCCTGTACAGTTCATATGTAACATTTTCCTAGTGAAATAATTGCATAAATCTTATTAGTATGAAAAAAAGATGGATTACATCAACAAATTTTAGTTTAAAAAACAATGAAATAATGTTTTTTCTCTAAATATTAGAAATTTAAAGCACAATATATAAGGTTTTAGAATTTAAATTTGTTATTATTATTATTATTATTATTATTTAATAAATTTTTTTGTTTAGTTTTTTTTACTATGAGCATTTTAGTGCTTCTAGTAAGGCTGTAACTGTTGTTGTGACTGTTGTTGGTAAAGTAAAAATGAGTAAGGTCCTCAGGGAAACAAACATTAGTCAGAGTGAAACTACCTCTGAAATTATTATGAGGAATATTATAAAGAAGAATTTTGTGATTCCTGGAAGTAAAGCCTTCCAGAGCCAAGTATCTGATTTCTAACACATAAGAAATTAGAGGAGTTTGAGTTTGTAAAAATTCAATCTTTTGGGGGGACAAAAGGAGAACAGAGTCTATACAGCTGATAAGACAGACACATTCTTAGCTTGAGATCCAGGTGCCGCTGAGGTATTTGTTCTCTAAATCGCTCTCATCTCCCGTCTAAGACCTCAACAACAAAAACATGTGGGCTCTTATCTCAGTGGAGGTCATTGCTGGTAATTCAAGAGCTTTTGTCACAAACCGTAGATATGTAATCAGCGGAAACCATAAATGTCTCATGGTCATTCGTTGTGCATTGAGTACCGTTGATGTTAAATCGACACAAGCTTTCGCATTTCATAGCTTACCTGGACTTGTGATGGAAAACAGCTCGTTGTCTACAATGCCTGTATGTAATCTACACAGCAGGTTTATATGGGTCATTGTGTCCTCCCTCCTACAAGAGGATCTGTAAGGCCAGATTCCAGACTCTGATAGTCCTGTTGGGACTGGATGGTTTTGGCTGTTTGGCTGACTCAAAACGTGCTGGGAACATTTAATGCTTCTGGAAAGTTTGGTGTGCATCACCCACATACCGCTGGCATCTATTCCTTTCCGTTTCCCCCCTTCTCTCCAGACGAGTTATAGTGACTCTGGGATAGATATAGGCCTCTCGGGGTGAGCTAAACTAAAATACAGATTTCGGCTGTTTCATTGTATGAATACAGAACAGTTTATAGTGCAGACTATAGATGTTATACATGAATTAACCATGACATTTTTTGTCATTTTATTTCCAAATTCATGCACAGAGGCATGTTATGATAAAACACACTTACTAGTTATCTTGTTTAAATGCAGAATTTATGTTCTCCTATAACATGCTGCTACAGTTATTTTGGCCATGCTAGTGGTTTAATGCTAAATTATAATTGATTGAGGTTAGCATTTAGCAAAAATTTAGGTTATAATGTCTGCGAAACTAATGCATAGACAGTCGTAAATGTACAAAAATTGACTGGTAGTATGCTAATACACAATGAGAACAACATAATGCTAACATAATGTTAAACTGTAGCATGATAACTACTGCAGTTTAGCGAGTTAGCAACACGAGCTGAGAATGAAGGAGATGTCATTATAAACACCCTTACCGTCTTGTTAAACAATTATCTGCATTTTAAAATGTGAAGTTATTTTAAGGTAAAAAGTGACATAGCTTTGTGACTTGAATGTATAGTTTGGTAAAACATGACAAGCACAAACTAGGACTAAACCATCATGTTGTTTCTTTTTTTTAATGTGCATCAGTAGCCACAGCTGTGATAATACACTTGGAGACTCTTACTGTATTTACTGTATTTCCTGTAAAAGCTGAGCTTATTTTAGCTGTTTATAAGTTACAACCTCAATACTTTTCCTCTTTTTTACCACAACAATGTGGGTTTGTTGTTCCTCTGCAATAAAAACCCATCAAAGTAAGACATTATTAATGAGGACAAGTAAATTACACAGCTCCCTGTTTTGACATTGACCAAAACAGAAAATCTGTGCCCCGAGGGAAAGTTTCTCATGAAAGACCAGATCCACCCACGTGCAAGAACATGAAGCAGCTCATCCTAATGACTCATTCGCTGCTGGAGTTTTCAGTCTTAGCTAAACTTTTCTAGCCAGTAGCAAAGGCTTGGTTGTCTTTCACTGGAAGTACATTGCCTGAAGCAAAAGGGATCTCAGTCCATCAGTCCAGGATTCCCGCAGTTGAACAGCGGCATCAGTGGTCACTCAACGCTTTTTTGATGTAACCCTTCAAAGAGACAAGATCCCTCTAATCACATCAACCATCAGTTCTACCACTGGCTTCCACGGCAATAAATTACCTCCTCTAATACATAGCTGTTAATCATTCGTGTCATGTGATTTCACAGAATAAAAAATAAAAAAAACCGAGAACAAAAACATCTTTAAAGGGGGTGTTTTGTTTTGTGAGGAAAAGAATAAGAAATTTGTGCCAAAAGCAGCAACACAGCGATATAAGAGATAAGGTGTTTTCGGTAAACTGATGGGATTGAAGTCAAGTGTATCCTGGGGGCAGGTTTTGTCAGATGCAGGTGTAGCTTTTGGTTGTGGTCAAGCGCTGAGTCTCTCAGGTGCAGCTATTTTCATGTGGAGCCAAAGAGAGATCAAACCCTCCTTCGTTCCCCCGGTATAACTCGTGCCACTTCAAACAGAGTCGCTCTTTAAACCGTGATTGTGAACACCTGCCTTTAGAGAGCCATCAAAGGTGAGCTACAATAACCTGGCTTGTGATCATCTGGGAGCTCCTTATTCTCACTACAAAGGGAGTCAGAGTACCTGCCCTGGTGAACTTGGTTTGACTTCATACTTGTGTACCAGTACTGCACCAAACAATAGAGTTTAAGAGTTTTTTAGATGTTGTTAGCTATACAAGGGAGAGTTTTTTATGCATCTCCTCAGCCAGTCAGATCAACCACATGGACCACAGGGGTGCAATAAATCCACAACTAAACAACTGATAATTTAATCTTTCAGCAGCTGTTCATCATATAAGTGTTGAAAACATCCAAGACTACAAATATTTAGGAACTGTTCTTGATGACAGATTGAGAATTAGTAAAAACACAGATGTCACTGTGAAAATGCTGCAGTGTCTTCCCTGCCTACGTAAATTAAAATCAGAGAATACTGACAACATTTTATATGACATTTTATAAGCACTTTTATTTGTTTACATGCTTTTATCAGAAGAACACAATTGTAAGGTGTCGTTAGCATCAACTCTAAAATGATTTGTTGTACATTTAAGATGTTAAAATGGCATGTCAGATTAGCAGTAAGTGGACATAGCACCTTTATTTACTTTAAAGGAGTGGTTCAGCTTTTTGAGTTGCTAAAATAAGTTATAAATTACTTATTACTTATAAATAAGTAATAAATAAGTTTAAAGCTTTACAGCCACCAGCTTGGCTTAGTGTAAAGACTGAAAACAGGGGTACTGGCCTGGCTCATACTCATACTAGCAACTCTAAAGCCCATTCATGAACACATAATCTTGTTTGTTAAAAGTGCATTGTGTAAGATTTAGAGCGATCTGTTTGCAGTAATGGAACATAGTATTCATAATTTTGTTTCATTGGTGTGTACTCAGCTTAAAGTA
Source organism: Sandelia bainsii (assembly GCA_032362345.1). Taxonomy (NCBI): domain Eukaryota; kingdom Metazoa; phylum Chordata; class Actinopteri; order Anabantiformes; family Anabantidae; genus Sandelia; species Sandelia bainsii. The sequence goes on along the minus strand of JAUMHL010000003.1, from coordinate 5,506,910 downwards.
AGAATCGTTGCAGCTTCTTTAGCTTAGAATGAGTCTGTTTATATCTACATAGAGAGCGAGTCCACTTTCACGGAGGCCACCATGTTGTGCCGCCGTGTTTCCGCAGTAGCCCAGAATGGACACTGGCCCTAGAGAGGGAATTTCGTATTTTCATGTTGACATCTCAGCTTGAATTTGGTGGCACTATAGCACCATTTGGAAGCATCCAAAGTGATCACATCGCTTCACGAACTTGACGATGACAAGAAACCTGACGGCTTGATGGTTGCGATCTACAACCTTACTGCTAAATCTCACTAAAACTTACACATTGCACCTATAAGTATAAATATCACAATTTTATAGGGTGTTATGTCACGATTTCTTAAATAAATACATTGTTTTCTGGAGTCAGTTGGTTTTACACTCTGTTGTATGTGCAACCAAATTAACTGGAAAACTCTGAACTAAACTGAATATACTAGAAGCTTCTTTTTTTTTTTTAGAAGATTTTAATATAGGGAAGGCAGATGGGAGTTGTATATCATTCATATACATGTACTCTATGTATTCACCCATTGAGTATTCTGAATTGAGAATTTCAATCTTCATATCTAAGAATTTGCACTTATAAAAAGATGTCCACTAGCTGGAAGATGATTACATGTCTAATAGTGAGGCAGCAGCACCTTGAGTCACCACAAAGCCGGTTGGTTCTAGTTAATGTCCTCACTTTGACAGGGATGTCGGCCAGATGAGGGGGTGAGCTTATGACTCACCTGGGTCAAGGCCATCTGCCTGAGGAGGGGGGTGGGGGGGTGCATGACAGAAAGAGAAAACATTTTGAAGAAAAAAATGACGGAAAGACCACAACACCCACAGATGAATGAGTTCAAGGCGGGGGAGATATTTTACCTTGCAGATTCAGTTACAGCAAGGCACAAACGAATACAATAGGCTCAATATGTGTGAGATTAAAAAAAAAAAAAACCTTCAGATAATACATCCAAACTGCTGCAGGTCCGTACAGAACCTCAGGCTGACTCTGTGGGCGAGCACAATGCCAGCATGAATCTGTCTGGGTTACAGTGACGTCTCATGTTGCCCCCAAAAATCCCCATTTGAGACTAAATCATTTGTCAAGACCCTTGATGGAAAAGGGGATTCACATGTCCTTTGTAGATTACTCTTCACTTTTCAAAAGCGAGGACTGACAGTTCAAAAGTATGCAGTGACAGATTGGCAAAGCATTTGCTTGATGACACAGAACATGGGAATAATGACAGTAGCAGTGACTCGAAAGAGTCACATACCAACATTTTGTGTGAAAGCTGAGCAGAAAAAAAGCCGTACACTGTAATCGTAACGACCTTCTAACCCACTAACCTTTTGTTATTTTGTTTTGTAGCTGTCTGAATATGGAGATGATTGTTAAAAAAGAAGACCCAGATGTGTTATGGAAAACAGGCAGGGAGACACTAGAAAAATGGGAGAAGGAATCCACCTACTGGCCAACTGCAGGAATCATCACATCGATCAAAGCAAGCAGTTGGGATAATATTTCAAAGAGGGGAGACATTTTACATTACATTTTAATCTGTCTCTTACTCTATTCAGCAAGGATCATTAATTATGTGTCAGATCTAATTCTTGTTTGACCTTTATTTTAGCATTCAGCCGGCGGCTCATTAAAACTAAACCACACATGCATTTGATATGTTAATATCTTGTTTGTTTTCCATGTGCTGAGAATCCCGTCCTTCGATAAACAAAACTGGATTCTCTTGGGGATAAAAGAAAAGCAGAGTTATCTTTCACGGCTTGTATTCACGATCATTAGCTGGCGGTAACCCAGAAGGCGAGGGTTGCAGAGTAAATACATCTTTTGTTCTCAGATCCATGCACGGAGATAGTTTAGATCAATTCAAAGATTTGGAAAGCTGTGGGAGAGTCAAAGAACTCTTTCATCCCACTGCCATGACCATTGATGTGTCTGTGCCTTCATCTCCCTCACCCACGTAGCTCCACCTCTCTCAGCACGGTTCATTTTATCCCGTTGATCCTCCACATTCTCAGGACCGACCAAGACACAACTTCACAAATAAAACACAATTTCCCCTCATTTGTATACATGAAAATGTAATAGAAATTTAAAAACAAACAGGATTCAGGTTTTATCTGGTGATGCAGATATTTTTACTTAAGTACCACAGATACAGAACCACTATTGAAGCTTTTCAACAAAGACTGAGTTAAGGAAGCACTGAAAATATTTTTTCACTTATCTGAGCTTTGCACTTTGTCTACAAACTTGAATATCCATATACTTTATATCCAAACCTATCAAGGTGTATTTGTTGTTTGCCTGAGAACAACGCTCATACAGTATACTGGGGGAATTTTAGTGTTATCTGTTATTAAAATGTCAGTTTCAGCTTTTAACTTTAAAATCACTTTTAAAATTAAAAAACTTCCTAAAACAGTGCTTCTCAATTTAATGTCCTGCACAGTACCTGCATATTCCCAACAAGACTCTTTCACAACTGAATCCAACTTTTTTGGCGACATCACAAACTTAATTTGACTAATTTTTAACTGATGTAAAGATGAAGCTCAGGTAATGTGATCAAAGACTCCAAAACAGAAACCAAATGTAATGAATATATGAATCTTAATTTGAATTTTTAAAATGTTGTACTTATGAATCCAACAGAGTGGCATGATTTTTAATTGAATGCTAATTTTATGTTAATCACAATGGCAGGGCCGTTTTTGACACTGCTGATTACAGCAGCTTCACGATAAAAAAACAAACAAATCAGATTACTATCAAGTCGTACAGAATGCAGGGAAAGATTTAGAGTACGATGTTCATTGTCTGACTCATCCCACACAAAAGGACATCTGAAAACAACACAGTGCATCTCAAAGATACCATCAATGCCTCAATAGTTAGAAAACCCATGTGTTTGATTTCCTTTTTTAATGTCTCGACTAAACTTTTTCCTCAGACTTGTCAGTCTCCTTTGAGCCCTGAGGGCAGAGAGAGATGCAAGATATAAAAAAAGTGATGAAACAGGATGTCTCCTGGGAAAGAGGGAAATGAAGTATTTCACATCTACATAAGTAATGTTGCTCATATGGTTTTTACCATTAGATCTCACATACATTAACACTGTTAACCATTTTACCAACCATTTTGCTATGTTTTTTTTTTTTATTTAAATGCATTTTTTACCTTTACAAGCATAAATTGTTTTTCCAACCCATATATAGTATAACAACAATGAGCAAGTTTGTAAAACAGTAAGAATCTCTGCTTAAAATAAAATTGAAAGATGATGCAACCCAAACAAACAAAAAGAGTGAAGTGAATATTAGTATCTTCTTTTAAAAATAGCTTGCACCTTACCTTACTTAGTAGTACTAAGTGTGTCTCCTGCTAGTTTATTGTCTTTCTAACAACAATAGCTGAACTATAGGGAAATATGAAAGTGCATGAATTTCCTCCTGAATCAGCAACCTATTAAATCTCACTCTATCAACATTTGCATTTCCATAAAGCTCCACAGGCTCATAAAGCTGTCAGATGTCAGATGTTTCCTCACCCCCATACCTCTGAAGTGGGACACGTCTTAAAATACTGCACTCCTCAGAGAAATGCTCTAGAACATTCACTGTCTACATCTCTGCCATCTCTCTCTGACGCTCAAACCGTGTGAGAAAAATATGTCAGACAGGTGTAAAGCTTCACACTATTTAAAATAGCTTGTTCTATCTGTTCTCAGATTCTGACTGTCAGCAATTCAGTTATCACTGTTTGTCTTAAGGTACCTGTGAAAAAGTCTACCTTAACTTAAACGTTTGGATTTATTTCAACATTTGTCATCCCATGTGAATGAGAAGTCACAGGACCCAGTCAGCACCACTGGGAACTTCTGGATCCATTGTTGCTGTCTATAGTCTTCCTTTTATGCTGATTATCAATCATTGTCACATTACATGAACCCCCCCCCAAAAAACATTTAGACATTAAAGTTACACCGAATTTGGACAATAAAAGGGGAAACATGTACTGCTGGGTCACCAGAGCGGATCACACAGGTTTTTATGCAAACGCCCTTCCTCCTTGATGCTCAGGTTTATTTTGTACAGCTTGGGTGTTCAGTGTCTTCAACATGTGGCTGGGGGAGTCAGGCTTCTACCACTGACCCTGTGATTGATGGACAACCACTCTACACACTGAGCCACCTTATTAAAAGGTAGCTGAAGTATACCAAGTAAAGTAAAGTAAAGCTGAACCACATCAAATCATGTGAGTATTTGACTAAATACTCTACTAGCTAAGCTAGTTAGCATTTAGTCAGACTAGTTTATGTAGTGTTTCTTTTTTGTAAATTTAATTTAAGATGTGAATTTTACATGCAAAAAATTTAACATTTGCTGGTTTAATTGAGAAATAGAAATTTTCTCATGGCACTTTGCTTTGTCAGATTTTGCTTGCAAACTCACTTGTAAGTTGCTTTGAAGAAAAGCAAATGTGTTTAACGTAGCCAATTAATGAAGTTTGTTTAAAAAAATATATATATATATAGTCATCAGTACACACATGAAATTGTCATGCAGGTAGAACAGTAGCAGTAGAACGTCTACAGTAGTCTCCATTTCTGATTGGCTGAGTCACGTTCGAAGCCGTTGGAAAAGCTCGTGCCACCTGCGCAGAACGTTCTGGTTTGTCACTTAGCAACCACATTGTTTGGCTCCTCGGCCGCTAAAATGAGATCTCGGCTCATTAACCTAGCTCGGGAAATGAACACGTTATTTTTAGATAGTGACAACCGGGTGTATAAAGATGCCTGTGCGCTACTGAAGATAAATAAATATTTTATTTGAAGCCTTTTATGGCTTGTGTTGTGATTTTCTACGACTTCAGCATTCAGAAGATGCTAGCTAATATCACTAAACCCTTTCACTAAAGAGACACTGGCCCTTTAAGGGTTATGTAGCAGGGCTAGCCGATGTAAGACTAGCCGACCGTGCGTCTCCCTGCCTGCGCTCCCGTTGCCATCCCCATCATGGCCTCCACACAGCCGCCACCGACACCAGCGAGGATGAACCGACCAGCCAGCGGCCCTTCCCTTCCTGGAGCGGAGACGGACGTCAAGCCAAAGCAGAGGCACCGGTAGAGGCGAGCCGCGCCGGGGAGAGCCGCCTCACATCCCATGCCACCCCGGTCTCCTCCATGCCTTCGTCTAAAGCCAAGTACAGCTATTCGATAAAGAGGGGTGCGAACCCGGGCGGAGGCGGCGGCAGCGGCGGCGGCGGAAACATGACCACGAACAGGGATTATTCTGTTAATCTCTCGGTGCAGCAAGTGCTGAGCCTTTGGGTGCAAGGCACGACACTGCAGCACTTCACAGGTATGCGGAATGCAAGGTGCCGTTATATCTGCTGTTTAATGTGTTTACACGCTGTGTCGTTGTATAGCTTATAACGATCTTTGCTGACATATTTGCGGGTCCATTTTTAAAGCAAAATAAACCTACACATGATATATTTTGCTCACATGCTTAGTGAACATAAAGGGCAGAGCAGTTCCTATGAATAGATGGCATCTGGACCACCTCAGCCCCCCGCCCAGCTGGTGAATAATTGCCGGTGATGCCGGTGTCGAGCCACGCGTGCAGAGTCAAGGCACGATATGAAAATAATCACAATATGCGGCTAATTAATCTTTCTGCTGCGTGAATGCGGATTGATTGTGTAGTAAATTAAGTGCTGTCCCACACCCTCCCTCTTTCTCCTCCCTTTGTCTTGCAGTCCACTAATCAAGGGGCAATAAGAGGCAGCATCCTCGGAGCAGGATGTCTGTTTGGGATGGTCTAGACTCCAGAAATAGTGGGAAAATTCATGCTTTATGTAAGGGAGTTTTGAATGGTCTGTGCCTGCTTTAATATTGTGGGTATTAATCAGCAGTAAACATGTGGCTGGAGCATCATGCTGAAACCATACAGGTGACAGCTACAGAGGTGATTTATCCAGAGTTGAGAGTGAATTAGTGCAAGCCAATTATCTTGCTCACTTTTATTTCACGTGGACCTCACCGACAAGGTTTTGGCTGACAAGGTTTTGACTATACAGTAGATGCTCTTCAGTTGAATCTGTGTCAGTGAGCTTCAAATAAGTTGATCTGGGTACAAAACAGGTTTCAGACAAGAATTGAGGAACAGGAAATGCAGTGTGCAGGCCTTTTGTCTTTTCCTCTTCAAGTGCTTTCCTCCTTATGAAAAACTTGATGACAGGCCAACAAATGTTCAAAACCAGTATTGGCCAGTATTTTGTCACAGCTAAATATCTAAAACATCAGGAAGTTGGATAAAAACAATGTATACAGAAAAAACAGGGTCGTTCTGTTATATAAACACAAGATAATAGAAATTCTTTAATTCCTCCCTGAAGAGTCAGAGTGAGGAACAGGCAGAGCTGTGATCATAGCTGAGTTGGCACAAACCCACTTTATAAAATGCAGCTGGTATCCTGTGTTGAGAAACATATCAAGCAAGAACAAAAAAGAGGCAGTTAGCAATGCTGACTAAGCAGGAAGCTGCAGCACATCTAGACGTTTGTGCAAGCAGACAAGCAGCAGCGAGCAGAAAGCTGTGATCAGGGTTCATGAAACCGCCACCCGGTCCACCCCTCAAACCCACAGTTCACCAACCAAGTTAAAAATGACCTCCTGAGACATTAGATAAGGTCAGAGAGGAGTATGTGAGCTTTAAAAAACAAGAGCAATAGACTCTAGAAACAGATGTAAACTTTTAAGATACATCAACCTCTTTAAACTCTCTCAAAGGCCATGGGGAGTTGCTTAAATAAATGTATTTCCTGTTTTTAATATGTGTGCTCGCAGGGGTTGTTTCACTTCAAACCATGAAAAGAACACAATTTGCAAATATGAGTGCACAAGAGGTCACACTGTCCTCAGACTCAGACACAGACTCATTTGTAGACTGTTTCCATTAGGTCAGCCTTAATATGCAGATATAGGTTTGGTTTGAACATAACAGTGACTTTTAATATTTGTATACATTGATTTATTACATTTAAAATCAAGCTTGGCTTGATTTTTCTGTTTCTGTCTTTGTACAGTTAGTTAAAGGTTCTGGGTTGGACTTGATTGGCTGAATACCTTCTTCATCAGTTGTTATATAGTAGCTGTTGTTGTTTTCGCTGCATCAAGTAAATGTTTTATAGTAACAGTTGATCAGTTTGCTGTGTTTAATGGAAAAAAACACTGCTTTAGGTACGCATTATAGTCTCTTTTATCATGTTTTTTTGGTATTACAACCCACAACCTTGCATATTTTAGTTATGTTTCACTGCTCTCCGAAACTGTTTTCTAGTGCAGCAGCTGAATACTTCCTAACCAGACCCAAAAAGTATGAATATAGCAGTAAGCAGGTGAACACAGTGGCACATTACCAATATGTCAGGAGTTGGTGGAGACCAAAAGCAGAGCGAAACATGCTAGGATGAATATTAGCCTTATCTTCACCAGGTAGATAATAATGAGTCTGAGTCTGGAGGATGTGTTGACGCATTGACCATATAAACTTTATTAGATGATAATCTCAGTGTTGCTTTTGCAGCTTATTGGGGTTCTTCTAAGTAGCCGAAACAGCGAATAAATGTGTAATTTTATGAGCATGTAGAAGATGCACAGCTTCAGTAATTTATTAAATCAAGTTTATCATGGAGGTCTAATTGGAAACAACTTTAACAGGATTCTCAATGCAGTGTTCAGAACAGATTCAGCATAGTACCAGCTTCACCACTACCAGCCAGCCGTATCCTACATTTTCCCCATGCTGTGGCAAATCCATCAGTCTTCCTGACAGGTGAACTCGGCAGCCGTGCAGAGCTCCTACTCTTGGAGCTCTGTAGAGGTGCAGTGCTCCCAGCCACTTGTTCGTGTTCTGTAGTCTGCGGTGTGCGTGCTCATACAAACTCTCTGACCTCTTATCAAGCAACCAAAAACATGATCCCCTGCTTTTATTATGCTTCACTGGTGACAGACGAGCTTAAAGACCTCAATCTGTAGTTGCGGATTAGCAGAAGTTAATACCGTGCTCTTACTGCGTTATGGACTGTGTTCGCTTGTATCTCTGAACATGACACAGCACATCTCTCACCCCATAGGTACTCTTCCTGTGAGCCGTGACCACCTGCGCTGCTGTCCCCTAAGATAAAATGTTTCACTCACCTTCCAACATCTGCTGAACTGAAAAAATGACCTGCCAAGAGTAATTTGTATCAGCCAGTAAATAACGAGTGAATAACGAGCCATGTATTTTCACTGAAACGTTTCACTGTTTTCTCTCTCTGTAGTTGTTAACTTACAGCTTGATCACATTACATCAAGCTTTTTATTCACCCAGATTTTAAACAGAAATCTCTATTACCAGAGCTTTTATATATTGGTTCAACTAGTCCAGACAGCGTGTGGGTGACTGTCACTATTTATCCATTAAAGACTGATGATGTTAATGTTAGAGCCCACAAATCAGTGGTGGATGGAGTATTCAGAAGGAAAAGTAACAGTACTACAGTGAACAAATTACCCATCATCCCACATTAAAAATCTTAGTATACTGTAAGTACAAAAGGATTATTAGTTATGTGTACTCAAAGTGTCAAAGAACTTGACCCCTGACAGTCATATTATTACATATTGCATTAATAGACTGTTAACAAAACCATAACATCAATTGTAAGTTGCATTTCATAGTTGTGGCTGGTAAGTCTAGCGCCTCTATTTGCAGTAACTCCTTCAGTGTATAATTTTCATCATTGATTGCTCTGCCAATTTATTTCTTAGTTAATCGTTCTGTCTATAAAATGTCAGATGTCAAATAGTGAATGATGCTTGTTACAGCTCAAGCTCCAAGCTCATACATTCAGATGACTGGTTTAGTCAAAGAAAGGAAAAGCATAAAAATCATGACATTTGGGAAGCTGAAACAAACATTTGTCATTACTAGCATTACTAAAATTATAATGCGATCATTAGAATAATTGAACATTAATTAATTTTATTGATAAGCTAAGCAATTAGTATTATATTACGTGCATCTTTACTATATATAGTTAGCTATTTTACAAGATAAACATGACAGGTTATGACATAATTATTTGGAGAAGAAAGAAGAAAAAGTTACATTATACAAATTTCTATTCAGTTTTTTTGACTTTTGTCTTATCTCTTTTTTATGAAATATTCGATAAATTCGTCTTTCGAGCTTTAGGAAATGGTTAGATTAAACTGTCAGAAAAGTTTAGAGAAGAAATTTGTCTTTCATAGAAATGAGCAACTCAGACATCTGCAAACTGCTTTTTTATGCAGGTGTCACAAGGCAAAAACATTATGAACAATTGGTTTAGTCTTAAGGCCATTAATATTTTCAGTTTTTCCTCGGTCGGCTCTGTAGTTGCACTGCGGACATGCACGCACTTCTGTTCATACCAGAAATGGAGACGCGTACACAGAGAGGTTTCACACATGTGCACAACAAACTGCAATGTGATGGCAACTCTAAACAGGAGCAACTGCGAGAAGAAGACCTCCTTAGTGTGTTATATTTGACTGGACAACAAGTAACCATGAACAATATGTGTAATCGCTTCACAATACACTGTCAGGTCACATACCGTTGATGTATGAAACAAGACGCAACTTTTCTTTTCTTTGTCAGTGCACTGGTATTTACCTGCATATTTTATTGCAAGTTGACATTTTTGCCCTAGTCTACACTGAATTCTCTAGTAAAGTACTTGATCAGGAGGATCTTGATCAGACAGTGCTGGTGATCTCAGGACATGACAGAAGTTTGGTTTGTGGCACACGTCCTCCAGTGGCCCTGCATGTTGAGCTTTGTTCAAATCCATAAAGGCTTAGGTTTGTCAGTGCTTGAAGAATCCTGTTGCTTTTCTCTGGGGGTTCTTTCCATTTGGCTAACGTGGCTCCTTTTCTCAGACAGAGACACAATGATGGAGCCGTTTTATTTACCAAATAGTCTGTCCTTGCTCACTCCAGCATCATTTTGAGATGACAGCAGTTACTTGTGACTCGTAGCATCTCAAATATCACTGTGTAGAAGAAATTCAGCAACAGTTTAAAAGGAAAACACAGGCGCCAGGTGTTTTTTTTGTAACTGCTGCTACAACACAGAATACAGATATATTGCTGTCATAGATTGGGACAAAACTATAATTGTTCCTAATAATATCTGTAGTGTAATTAATGTGTCTGCTGTTTTTCCCAGATTAATGTTATATGACAGCATAGCTCTATATTTATAGAGAGTTGAAGTTCATCTGAGAGAAAAGGAAAAAAATCAAGAAAAATAATAAAAACTTGCCTATTTTTATGAATCATTCATGATTCAGATGGAACACATTTTTTTTATTTTCTGATTAAGCATGAACAAAATTATAACAAATTAAACTTATTTCATTATTCAGTTATCAAAGTAGCTAATAATACTAATAATCAAATGACTAATACATTAATCGTCCAGTTCATCTTAAAACTCTAATTCCAAGATGTTTATCCCCACTGCTAGACTTGTAGTCACATATCCTGAATTCACTTTTTTCTCCCCAAGTCAATCCAGATACATATACAATCAAACCTCTTTTAGCTAAATTAGTTCCATTAGACTCAAATTTACAAGTCGGAGGCTGATGTGCACCGTTTTACCCACTCAGCTGCTGATAATTATCGTTTGAGTTACAGCTGCAAGTATTGGTTGATTAATCGATTGTCAGAAACTTGATAAGCAACTATTGTGATAATCACAAAATAGCAAAATCACACGATTCCAGCTTCTCTGATGTTAGGGTTTAGGTTTGTTAACAGAAAATCTTTGGGTTTTAACTGCTGCTTGAACAAAACATTTGTTCTTCAAAACATTTGAAAACATTCGAACGATTACTCTGGGAAACTATGATGGATATTTTTCATTTATGACATGTTTTTCACACAACTGTAAAGCTTCTAAAGCTTCAGTTAACAGATGCACACAAAAGGCACGACTCATGAGAGGCGGATGAAATGGTAGTTCAAACTGTACTCTCCAAATAGCTGTGAGTAGCAGCCCTAGTCACAATGGCATGATGTGTACGTGGCTGGAGAAGGCTGGTTTACACACTAAGAGACTGATGAGGAGGGTGGGAACAGGTGAGTAGGTTGGCCCCGGGGATTCAGGTGATGGAGAGTATTAGGAAACGGGTGACTGCAGGGTAGGGTGGGAGTGGCTGCCTCTGAAGAGACAGGTAAAAAAATGGGGCGGGCGTGAATATCAGAATGAATAGACTGTGACAAAATGATTAATGGAGAAAAGGAGAACAATTGATTAATCAATCAAAGTCCTAGTTTAAACAACATGAAGGGAGCTCTTTCAGGAGTCTCCTCCGTAACACATTTGGAAAAGCGCATCAGCCTCAGCAATGGCGGACTTAGTAAATGTCCACATCACAGCCTGGAGTACGGGATGAAGCATGCACCCATTGTCTTCCTTTCTGTCAGTCTGACTCTTCCATCTTCTGTCCCATCACTGACGTCTCCCTCCTCTCTTGCTTGATGGACGGTGGTGGTTGTAGAAAGACGGCAGTGGATGCCACGCGATTCGTGATGTAACCGTGTCCAGTCACGCAGAACAAAGAGCTGTTGTGTTACTGTGCTGTCACATTTTTCTCCACCCGACTCAATGGCCGATTGCCAGATCAATACGTAGCTTTAGGCATGCAGTCGACTGTGGAACAACTAGGTTAAATGGATATGCTAAAGAGCTCTCACTGGACTTGAGCTTCGTAATAGAACTGGGCCCTCAGGTGTTTACACCACACAACAATGTCATGTTTCCTGTTTATATTGAATCTTCCAAACAAAACAGGCACTACATTCCTGTTCTTCACATGGCCATTCTTGTCCCCTTTCCTCATGTGGTCTCTCCTCTTCTCGTGGCCTGCTGGCTTCTCCTTGCTCCCACGGTGCCAGTGGTTCAAAGCGAAGCCCCTCTCTGGCGAAGTGCGATGAGGCTTTATGCAAATGAAAGGAAAAAAAGAGGGTGAGAGAGTGGGGCTAATTTCTGCTTTGGTCCAGCTTCTGTAAAGATGTTTACTTTTATATTTTTCAATCAATTATTAAGGCAGCACAATCTAGGCCCGGCAGGGTGAAATGTTTTCTCAAAGATAACAGTTGTTTTGGAGGAGCTCACTGCCTAATTGCATGATAGTTGGCAGTTTGAGAATTGAACAAATTCACAATTTGCCTTCTGATTACTGTGATTACTTTAGAAATTCTGAATTGTATATCTGCATTCTAGCTGAAGGCCTAGAGCATTCACAAAAGGCGACTACACGCTGCTGTTTCAGACAAGATTTTCCATTTACTGCTTAATGTCTGGCTCACAGCAGCTCGTCTGAAATCTCTTTCACTTATCCATTTCTCCTCAGGTCCATTAACATGGTCGGCTGCCTCTTTGATGAGCCCTGACTAAGGTTGTGGTGGCTGTAGATTGAAATCCTTCCTCATCTCACAGACATGTGCAACTCTAACAGTATCTCTGCATCTTGATCTGTAGATCTAACATGTTCTCAAACAAGGACTATAATATGCAAATGTGTATCATACACTAGGAGATCTTCTAGCAGCCCACATAGTAGGGTATTGATTTTTTTCTGAGCAATAAAAAATCTGACTTTGCATGAGATATTGTTACTTATCCTTTGAAATTCCTTATGGATCAATAATCTTCATTATGTGTTTGCTTTAAAAGTGCACTGTGCTTATTTAGTGTAAGGCTTCAGAGATGCTGACCCCAGAAAGAGACAGGACAGAGTCAGTTTAATATGAGGTCATCAAAGAAGGGAGTAGTTCGAGGAGCAGGTTCTCGACTGGGCTATGCAGAGAGAGCTCTGCGTCAGCAGGGGGTGCCAGATGACACTAGGCACAGAAGACGGTAAGGTAACACAGGCCAAAGAGTGAATTCAGGCAGATAGTACAGATAACAGTGGTTTTTAAGACATTCAAAAGCCTGGCTTATGAAACGTCTGTAAAAGTTGTCAAAACCAAGGAACCTCTGCAACTGTTTGCAGTTTTCAGGTACAGGCCCGGTCTGGACCGCTTAAACCTTGGCGGGATGCATTTTTATCTTTCCAGCAGAAAGAATGAACCCAAGGAAAGAGACTGTGGACAAATTGAATTCACATTTTTCAGCCCTGTTTTGCAGCAGGCGTTGTAACACCCGACGTATATGTTGAACATGCTCAGTCTCAGTGCTCAGTGTTTAACATCATTAACCAAGTGTTGGAACTCTGTGGGGGCGTTGGTAAGTCCAAAAGGCATGACCACGTATTTGTAATGTCCAGCAGGGGTGTTAAATGTGGTCTTCCACTTGTCTCCTCCTCCTATTCTCATTAGGTGGCTCTAAAAATGGCAGGCAGGTGGGGAGACCAAATCACATAAAACAAAACAAAAAATCAAATTCCTTTTGAATTTGGACAGGTTTTAGCCTCTCTTCAGGTGTCAACTTAGTTTTTCCTAGTTGCATGGGCTCTGCTGGCTCAACTGGACCCGACTGAGATGTGCAAAGAGATTCAGGAACTGAAGAAGAAAAAGAAATGGAACGAGCAGATCTGATAGGACGTGTTGGGCAGAGACGCTTTGACTATCTCTCTCTGATTCATCAGTCTATGCGGACAGCCAGGTTGATCAGATCATTCAGGGAGTTGGGGAGTTCTCTGGGGGCTAATTCATCCTTAACCTTTTCTGGAAGTCCTTGCTAGAAGGTGTCATTCCAGAAGCTATCAGCTGCTATGGTGCAAAAATCCGTGACTGGACGAGAGCCCTGAGTAATGGTGGCTAACAGATGGGAGGCTTCTTTTCCTGGGCTGGTAGGGTGGAAAACTCAAATAAATTCTTCAAAAAATTTCTTGAACAAGAAACATGCCTCAGATTTGCAATCCCATTCCATCGTTCCCCACAAACGAGCTCTACCGATAAGTAAGGAGATGACATTAGCAACTCGGGAGCTCTCATCAGGGAACAACTACAACTTTATACATCCACTTCACTATTCAGAAACAGACATGTCCTTTTTACTGCATTTCATTTAAGATAGATAAGTACATTAGATTACACCACTGTTATATGACAGTGATCATTTCAACTTTGAGGTAAATATATTGCTCTGAGGGATTTCAGAATCTAAGCAAAACTGGACATCTGTTCAGTCAGACATTTGTGGAAAACACTGATGCTCTTTGTTGAACTTGCATGTTTTCAAGCGGTATCTCATTAAACATCCTAGTTGTGCGGTATCTTGTTTTTCTCTCTGTCAGAGATGTGGTACTGGGTGTTCCTGTGGTGTCTCTTCACCTCGCTCTTTGTCCACGGGGCGGTGGGGCTCCTCATGTTAGTCATGCTGCAGCGTCACAAGAGGGGCCGACTCATCACCCTGGTGCTGGTCAGCGTGGGTTTCCTGGCCTCCCTCTCCGGAGGCGTCATCACCAGTGAGTCCAGTTACTCTACTTTTTTTGGTTAATTCAGTATCTAGTCAGCCAGAAGAAGACAGGGAGGAAAAGAGAGCAGCTTAAAGACGATAGGAGGAAAGAAAGTTTTCTTGTTTACCTTCTTTTTTTGTATATGTAGCACAAAGAGCTTCAACTATGTCCTGGAGATACTGACAAATTGTGGTCATTTAATAGAGCATCCAACATTGGTGGTGGCTGTGGATCAGTTGGTAGTGCAGTCATCTACGAACCCCAGGGTTGGTGGTTCGACTCCCTGTCCCTGGACAAGACACTGAACCCCAAACTCTTGGCGCCTTAAGCCTGTCCACAAGAATTTCCCCAAGGGGATTAATAAATTATCAGTTATTATTATTATTATTACATCCAACAAAAATAAGTTAAGTTAAATATTTTGTAAACACGTTAAAGCAAAACAAGCAAAAGTTCTCTTTACATTTATTGTTACTCACCAAAATCCACTGTACATATTACTGAGGTATAAATGAAGGAATTGTCTTTCTGAGCATTTTAAATCCTGTATGTGTTTACGTCCATGTTGAGTTCTTCCTCACTGCCTTTGTTGAGATCAACTCATAAATATACAGGTAGCATTAGATCTCAAAGCTTTGAAGGAAATTTTAGGGAAAATGAAGTCATTTTCCACATACATGTATTTCTTCTTACTGGAGTTTTTTTTTCACCCTAATCAGTCGTGTTTCATGTTGCTGTCTTGCCCTGTCTTGTCTTGTCTTACCCTAACCTTTTACTAGTCTTCACCTTTATCTCTTAACAGAACATCTACTTAAATTTAGATTTATTTTTTTTATTTATTTATTGTATTTTCAGGACACACAGCTGCTCTCCTATTGCACGTAGTGTAAGTGTAGTGTAAGTGCTCATCTTACTTAATGATCTTACTGAAATGTAAACAATACTTTTTTCATTTGCTAAAAGAAGCCAGAGCCTTCAAGTGTTAAAATTATATGGCAAAGGTCTGCTGTGAATACACTGAAATATATTCTACTGTTATATTTTACATCAGACAAAGATTCTCTTGAGTAAAAAACAAATCTAAATGCATTTGGTTAGTATATAAGTTTTTACAATTTATATACCACTGAAAGTCCCATAATTATAATACAGAATAATGGCCCTGCACTAGAAGAATCACTATTGTAGTATTTTATCTCCCAGTTCTAGTTTCATCCTGTGTTTTCAATGCCAGTTTGTCTGTCTTTATCAGTGGCTGCCTGCTTTCTGCCTGTTTTTATTTGTATTATTTTATTTGTATATATTTATTTGTAAGTTTTCTACAGTTTGTCTGTCAATAGCCAGATACACCAGGAATTATTTAAGCTTTGTTTTGGATTTCATTACCTTCCACTGTCTGCAGCAAAGTGTGATCACAGAGTGCGTAAACAGACCTAAATCACTGTGAGTGCAGGGCAGGAACTCTTCAGGACTCACTGAGTGAATCACTCTCCATCACAGACGCAAGCTCGCTCCCCGAAATAGAAAGACACTTCATTATTAATGTGTAGCATTCAGTGAGAGCAGGCTATTGACTGTGTGCACACACCCTTCAGTCTCATTCTCCCTTTGTGCAGAAGCCTGGCTTAAAGTAAAAGGCAATCTCAGACAAGCAGTAGTTAAGGAAAGATAATTTGTAGAAGAAACATCAACATTTAAAGCCCCTGAATATTTTTCTATAGTGTTAAATATAATAAATATAATTAGATTTGAACAGTGGAAAAGTCACCTGGTATTTAATCAGGACTGTGCACACATGGTTTGATCAGATTTGATTGACAGAGCCCGTTTTGGCCCGTCATCCAGATAAACAGAGAAGGAGTGTGCTAATCTGAGGAAACATCTTTGCACTGTAGCATGTACGGGAGAAACAAAGCTTTATGAAAACACAATTATATACTGATAAACAGATGGTGACAGTAGCATTTCACCATTAAAAGCCGGACATACAAACTGATTAGATTTTTCCCTGTTACTGTTTTCTACTTTTCTCTTGATGAAGCAATGACTCTAAACATTTGCTGTAACTCTCAGTCTGCTCACTATAAACTGTGCATGGAGTAGAAATGGAAATGGAAAACCTACCTTCTTCACTTGCTTTCTGTGCCTGACTTGTCACACTGACAGACGCTCATCTGTCCTCAGTAGGAGGAGAATTACCTATTTTAGCGTTTAATGTGGAAGGATATAATTGCAGAAACAAGCTGAAACAGTTTGTGTGGACTTCGGCCAAAGCAACAAATTGTGAGGCTGAGCATGACAAAATGTTGTACACTCTGTGAGCATTGATCTTTTAATAAATATTCACACATGACACACTTGAGAAGGATTTTAAGTGAATAAGGACTTTTACCTGTAATGCATCATTCTTACAGGGATTTGAGTGGTATTAATGATGTGTGTTTTTGTCCCTCAGGCGCGGCGGTGGCGGGGGTCTACCGCGTAGCAGGGAAGGACATGGCACCACTGGAGGCTCTGGTGTTTGGTGTGGGCCAGACCACCCTCTCTGTCATCATATCCTTCTCACGCATCCTGGCCACTTTGTGAAGAAACCACTCAACAAGTTGAGGGACAGACGCTGACATGAAAGCGAGTGAATCGAGCCAATCAGAGACTCAAAGGGGCTCATCATGGCCAGTTTGTAGAAGCAGTAGGAGGCAGAAATACTCTGGACCTTAAGGGTTGGATGTAGGACTGGAGTGTCCTCCAGTACCTCTGTTCTGTTACTGCCACAGCTGCACTGAAGTTCTGAGGGAGCTCAGTGCAGGCCAGTTGTCTTCACGTTGAAGGGCAGCACCAGATGAAGACAACACTATCATTAGATTCTGGACATGAAAGCCATGTTTGGGGTGTTTTCCAGAATTACATCTTTGTGCCAACAGCCTTCTCTAGGACATCCAATGCCTATGTGGCTGCTGACTCTTGAAGGCTTTCTGTTGCACCCACGGGAATAAGGACTATTTTTAAAAAGTGAAACAACAGCGACGACCTGTAATAATGATGTGATTATCAGCATGAGAACAAAAGTTGAGCAATGAGGGGTGTTTAGAGAGTGACAACCCAACAGTGTTCATCAGCAAAAACACCTTCTTCATCAGTATTAAATATCAGCCTCACCTCCAGGTCTTCGCTGTATTGCAGTATGATCATTCCTTTTCCTTAAACAGCTGCATCATCCAACTCATGAGCAAGATGCAGCTTTCAATTTTGCACTTTGTAAATGTTGGAGATGCTCTTTGCCTAAGAGGTGTGAAATCTGTAGATGTCGAGTCGAGGAGAAAACCAGCATCAGCGCTACGTTTGGTGTGTCGTGTTAAAATAATGATTCGTGTGCCAACGAGAACTCTGATTGCAGTTAAAAGAATAGTTTAACATTTTGGAAATATAGCTATTCACTTTTTTTTTTTAAAGAGTTAGACAACAGACATCAAGATACACACCACTCTCGTAGCTGTACAGTAAATATGGAGCTGGAACCAGGGGAACGTTAGCTTAGTTTAGCACAGATTGAAAAGAGGGGGAAACAGCTTGACTCTGTCTAAAGGTAAAAAAATCCATTTACTAATTACATTATGTCTTGTTTAAACGATTTGTACAAAAACAAAGTGTAAAACAACAATTCACTGTTTTTTGGCGGGGTTATGTGTCAGACTATTTAAGCTGTTATGTAAGCCATACTGTATATAACATAAAATGGCATATATGTTACTTTTACACATACTAAACAAACGTGTTTAGGGCTGCAAATAGTTATCTCTATTGATGCTTAATTTGTTTGATGTATAAAAGGTCATTAATTTCACAAAGGCCAATGTGACTTCATCAAATGACTAGTTTTGCTTGATTATGGCAAAGATTGTAAAGATTATTTTGATCAAACAAGCAACTTGTCCATATTTATCAAAAGCCAAAGAGGTCATAATTCGCCCCCTTTACCTGCTGTTTGGTGTTTAATATTGATTTTAATGTAGAGTAATTTCACCTTTCACCACATGGGGTTTATAAACCCTGGCACGATGTTGCTGACTGCTGTTTATTTCCTTATGTGTGTGTAGCTGTTGAGTATCAGCGATTTATGTCTTAGTACAAGTATTTATACTAAGTTAAGTTAACTGTCTCCTGGTTCCACCTTCATATTTACAGTACAGACATAAGAGCCGTGTCTATCTACTCATCTAATACTTAGCAAAGAAGTTTGTTAGACAGTGCACTTCCTAAAGTGTTGAATTGTTCCTTTAAAGTAGACAGAGAAAGGCCTGGAGGAGCCCTCAGTAGTGTAGTGTGAACATGTTTGGTTCAGGTCTGATTAGCTGATCAGAGTTCTCAAATTCAGGTTTTTCGAGCATTGTGTTGATCATAAAAAAGGGTTGTTTGCCTGCTTGATAGTCTGCTCTGCCATATTTTCCGACAAACGATGCCATTTCTGCAAGTCCGAGTGCACATTTTCTGTAATACTGTTGGAATCCAGCCCACCCTGGCCCACCACAGTGTTGATAATATTGTCTGCACTGCCACAGTGGAAATTGCTCAGTGGAAATCCTTGGTGAAGGTCAGATTCTGCTGCTCAGATCGCCATGTTTCTATGGCTCCCTCTTTGTTTTGTTTATTAACCCATGTTCCTTAAGTTTAACTAACTGCATATTGCACTTAATTTAATCTGCCTTGTTTTAGCACAGTGTGCGATGACTCTGGTGTGACCCAGAGTCATTGCTATTATATACAGAAACCAGTGATCTGGTAAAGCAAACTGTAAAGGATCATCTGTGAAGAATGTGCTTGACACTAATGTGTTTCTTCACTGGACAATAGAAGCATATACTGATTTTATTTAAGTTTAATGCTCATTACGTTGATGCTCACTACACAGCACCAAACCCAGGCTGAGAGGAGTTAAGTTTTAATGCCAAAGTATCACATTCAAGCTTTATTTATAATCTTTGTCTCATTTAATTGACCTGACAGCCACACTTTTGTTGTTTTATTGTGTTTTAGAAACATTTGCACACTGGCACAGGTATCAAACAGCCTCCAGACCTGTGGCAGAAGTTCATAAAACCACTGCTGATATGAATTTATCAACAAGGAATTGATGTTTGTGCTGTGAAGTTTTGTTGCTCTAAAGGTAAATGCAGTGTATTTATACGAGTTATGTAATTGACACAGCTCACCTTCAGTACCAGCGAAACACACAAGGGGGCAGTGTTGCACAGAAGTTAATCTGCAGCAGGAGCCTGAATGCTGAAAGATGATTGTGGATTTCAGTGTGAATGTGTGGGAAGTGAATGTGACGTAGAGTGTTTTGATACAGATAAAAATGTTTTCTGTAGTAATTTCCCCCAAAATTAAAGTGTGGAATTAATATTTGGTAATTGAGTAGTCATCTGAAACCCCCTTTTTAATCCTCTGAGTGCTCAGCACATTGTTCGCGTCACCTGTTTTGAATGTTTTAGCAAAACTTTCAGAGACCAAATGTGCTGCTGATGACTCACCTGCTGTCATAGCAATGATATCTCTGTGAGGCTGTTTCTTGGGGCAGTTCCTGCATGTACACTTCCAGTCAAAAGTTTGGACACACATAGGAATTACCATGTTTTTCATGAAAAGATACATGTCTTCAGCTGTGTTACCAT
>JAUMHL010000003.1:5467007-5486597 GCA_032362345.1 Sandelia bainsii | reverse complement strand
ATGAACAATGTCTACACATTCATTCTGATCAATTTGATGTTGTGAAATCTGCTTTTCTTTCACAAACATGGTCATTTCTATGTGTGTCCAGACTTTTGACTGGTAGTGTATGTGTGGTACGTAAGAGACGTTACATGTGAGCGTCATTGTTGCTGTATCCATCAGTCTGTGTGGTTATGCATGTGAGTAGAAATCAGGATATTAATTTTTTTTTTTTCATTAGTGGATTTGTTCACATTCTTTAGCAGACCCCTAAAGCGTCAAAGAGGGAGAGGACCTAATTGTAGGTGACACTTTGTTCAAAAGAGCAGTTCACTGAGCAATGTCTTACATAATGTGTTGGAAAACTTTTTATTTATGGCTTTTCTGCAGATGAACCTGCAAGAACTGGACTGAAGTAGTTAGATCAGTGCACTTACTGTACATCCTGAGCTGTATATAGCCATAGTGTACAAAGTCTTCACCTGAGGAGTGCGTATCACAATAAAAGTGTAACCAACAGCCAATATGAACAAGGTAACCACTGGATAGTATACACACAGAGTATATTCACACAGTTGGAGTATTCACACCCAGTGCCATGGTGGCCATGAGGATTTTTTTTTTTTCACACCAGGCTTCTATGATTCAGCTGCTGTGTGTGTGTGTGTGTCTGTGTGTCTGTGTGTACTGCAATACCTACACAAGGAGACACCCAGAAACTAATAAACACCTCAAGACTTTTAAAAATGCCATCGCACTGCAGCGAGATGCCCAGGTCAATGATCCTGTCTCCTTTGTAGTCTTATTACTAAAGCTGTCCCCTCTGCCTAGTGTCGTCCAAATGCCACATATTCCCCCCGAACACATACTGTGTACCCGCTGTGATTGCATGTGCAGTGCAGCTCTGGTAATGTGTGAATGGAGTCTACGGACAATCCAACGAGAGACAATGTACAAAACCCAAAGTGGCACTTGTAGATAATGTACAATATGTTCTTTTTTAATTTTGTACAAGCGAACCTGCTGATATTTATAACTATTGCCTATTTATGTACAAATTGTTCTCCTGTACATACTCAACAGTCAGTTGAAATAAAATCTTTTGCAGTATAAAAACTCAGGAGTGCTGTTTCCATTCCATGCAGCAGAAGTGATTGTATTACCACTCTCTATCAGTCTTTCAAAGAATCCCTGCTGATAACATCACAAGACATGTTTGTCCTCCTTCTCTTCATCCATCTACTGTCCTCCTCCTCCTCAGTGTCCTCGTGTCCAGCATTGCTCTTCCTCCAGGTTCTGGCTGCCTTTTCAGCTTGTTCATCCAGGTTTTTGTCTGTTCCACTTCCTCACACTTAATTGGTTGAGGACAGAAAATGTTCTCTCACTTAAATTCACAGCAAAGTTTTCTGTGCAAGAACTCCAGAGCAAAGTTTCACAAAGTCTATATTTAAATGTTTAAACATTTGTTTTGAAGTGATGCGTCTCCTTGAAGACTGGAAAATCTCCTGTGTAGTGTGGTTTTAATCCAATCTGTAAAATCTAACATCAGTCTGAAAGTGAGCAACGCTGCTGATTTTCCAGTGTTTATTAAAGATTATTTAAACAAGTGCTGATTGTGGATTTAACAGCTCC
This sequence comes from Sandelia bainsii, assembly GCA_032362345.1. NCBI lineage: Eukaryota > Metazoa > Chordata > Actinopteri > Anabantiformes > Anabantidae > Sandelia > Sandelia bainsii. The sequence continues at coordinate 5,484,983 of JAUMHL010000003.1, read as the reverse complement.
TCGAGTACACGTTTACTGGCTCTGGTGTACAGAGGCCCAATAGATAAATAGCTTTTCTGATAACATTTAGCTGTACTACCACCTACGATAGATTTAAATTTATTTCTGCTTTTATACTTTTGTCTGTTTTACTTTGTTCTGGCAGCTAATTTAGTCCTTCATTAATTCAAATTGTCTGCTTAACTGAATATAAAGGCTTAAACTCATTAGTATTAATTACCATTGTGTTCGGCCTCTGTGGCAGCATCAAGTTGGCACACAAAGCTCAGTTGTCAGTTTGTGATCCCATTATTATTATTCACTTTTCCTGTTTTCCTCAGGCTCACACACATCATCTCCTGTCGTGTCTTGTCTTTTGGTGGCACTGGGGCAGACGGGGCTCATCAGGGAGGAGGCTGCGCTGCCACTCTCTGCACTGTACGTGCTCTCCTGCAGCGGCCATTTTTAGAAAAGCAAAAGTTGTGTTTTGTCTGACCGGGCGTGAGGAAGTTGGCTGTTTTCATTTGGTGGTATGATACCCAAAAAAAGCTTTGAGTACGTGATGCCTCATCATTGTAATGACAGGAGCAGGACCTCCTAAAGCATTTCAATTGTACCCAAGGCTACATGACTTAATAAAACACAATTCAGAGCCAATAACAGTTATAAATAATCTGATTTGACATTTTGTTGCTGTTCCAACTGTGTGATGTGCTTTCTTCACTGGCTTGAAAAGACCTGACCGCTCAAAGAGTTTTTTGTAATTATCCAAAACCTCTGCGCAGTTGTTAAACGTAATGTGTTTACAGTTCTCAGTGGAGGCGGGGGCATTGAATAACTGTTAAGGAATTTAATCAGCATGCCCGTGGATTAGAAAGGACAAAGGTTCCAGGTTGTTATCACCTTGTTTTTTGTTATTTTATTCTTTAATGGTGGAGAGCAGAGCCTGTGACTGTGCTTCTGGTTTCCCCACAGCTGAGCAGAGCTGATAAGGGTGTCAGTCGCTGCTATATGAGGCGAGGAAGTGTTTTATAAGAGGTCAAGGAATGTGGCTTTGGTATTTATAAGTGTTTGATGCGTGTTTGGTAAACTGCTAAAAGGCACAAGCGCGTTGTACAGCAGAGACAATGATGTTTGAATCACTGCTGAATCATGCATTTGTATGTTCGTGCAGAGTGTGTGTTTTCATGCCTCTTTTTCCATAAAAGATAAATCAGGTGTTTTCAGATTTTGACTGTGGTTTATGACAAATTTGCCTACTTGGTTACACAAGCAAGCAAGAATCACAAGTGTTAAGACCAGTGTATTATTGAATTATAAACATGAATACATGACTTAACTGTTGCACCTGGTATAGATTAAAAATGATAATTAAATGTTATATACTGTTGAGTATATAACACTTGTCAACAGTTGCATAGTGTCTTAACTTTACTATGTAAAGTGCCTTGAGATGATTTTGTTTTTCAGCACTAAAGTAATCATTACTACAGTGTAAATAAAAAAATATTGCATTCAAAATGTTACTTAGAAAAGATTAATACATATGTCATCATGTATATGATTAAACTGACCCAGTAAAGTAACTACAGCTATTAGAAACACTTTGAGCTACCTTGAGTCAACTTAAGTGCAGTACTTGAGTAAATGTATTAGTGTGTTAGTAGTAGTTACATCCCCAACACTGCACAAATCTTCAGAAATAAACGTACATTTAACAAATTTAGAAACTGGCTTTTGGGCCAGCTGTCTCATATCATACTTTATCCTACCACTAGATGTCCTCCAACTTTCCTGCCATTCCCAGTCACATGATGTTCCCCCACCCACTCACACACCTGTTGTTTCTGTTCCTACCTGCCAGTCTGCTGGTTGTAAGCCTCATTTTAAAGGTACTTCCCTGCACCTGCCTGCCCACATGTCCGCATTCAGGTCCTCCCGCTGGTGTTGCATATGAAAGGTAAGATTACTGTAAAATATGTTTACAGTCTGCAAGAAAAATGAGCAGCAACACTTGTTACATTTTGTTTCTAGGCAAACCTAAATTGTAGATTTACATAATCCATCATTAATCATAGCGTAATGTTATATGTTATCTTTAAAAATTAAATGTGCAGTGTATCCATAATTGAAAACAATAGGAGACTTGAGATGCAGATAAATGGAAGAAGGAACTAGTCAAGGACTGAAAGGTTAAGTGTACTTAATTATCTTTGTTTCTGTGATGTGACTTAAAAAAGAAAGCTTTTGGGGTCAGAAAGGCGGTCTTTGATGCTCATCTCTCCAAATCTCAGTTGCGTCATTGTGTTTCGAACACATGCAGAACAGGCGTGTTAGAAGGGGAAAACTTTTATAAGACGTCCTGCAACATCTTCTTGGTATTCTAGATATTGTGTTGTTTTCAACTTGTCAGAGCTACTTTGCATATGAAAATATTTAATCATGAAGCCAGAACCCCTGACTTCTGAGAAGTGCCCCTTCATGCTGACCGCCAAGCCACTCACTGCTATTGTCTTATTGTTTCCTCCACAGGAAATACTCAAGAGTTGAGCGTGAGTGCAGACAAGGGGATCGCATGCTTGCTCTGAACAAAACACCCCATTAACAATGGCTGGAACCAGGCCAAGTCTTTTGACCCGGTGGATCACTTCACATTATTGACCTTGCCTTTGTGCTCCCTGATTTGACTCCAGTTGCTCATAACGTACAGTATATAAAGAGCAGACAACAGACAAACAGTCCATGAGGCCAGTCTCCATCAGAGTCCCGGCCTGCTGTCAGAGCAGCGCCTGCCGTCTGGACGCAGCTCTGATCTCCGTCTGAGTTTACTTGAGGAAAAATCGTCCGTCCCCACCTCCTGGACTGTAATATCCTGGAACTCATTCTCCTACAGTGTCAACACAATGAAATATGAGGACAAATGGGGAGTGCGTTAACACTCGAAAGAATTCTAAAAATGTTCTTTATCCAAATATTAGTTTGTTGATACAATTTCAAAGAGACCAGTCACAGATTTAGCCTGATAATGATCCTTTTGATAGATTAACCTGAGGAAAAAACAACACCTTGTAAAATTAGATGAAATGAACTTGAAGTGTTGATTTAGCACCAAGTTAAGTTGGAGTATGACTAGAAATGAAAGAGCTAAAAGGAGCTGAATGTTGAAATGCAGGTTTCAGTTGAAGTGAAAGTCCTGAAAGACGTATGGCAGTTCAGGTAATTAAACGAAGATGTCGACTGAAGTGTGAGCACTGACAAACTTCACTGCTTGTGAAGTAAACCATGTGTAAAGCAGTGGCCCAAAGAGGTTTGAAGTATCAGTCTAAGTGCAAGGACTGAAAGGAGTAGAAATACCCCTCAAAGAAAATAACTGTTCAGTATTGGTCATGAATTGAGCTATAAATTAGTATATAAATTAGTTCACTGAAAGGAGTGTTAGTCAATATATGGGTGATAAATTGAGCTACCGGAACTGTATCAGTTGAAAGTGAAGGAAATTAGAGCCAAATAAGTCATGAACTAAAAGAAGTCAGCTGTGCAAGCACTGAAAGCGGTTGAAATAAATTGTGTTTGATTAGTGGAAGTTTTGAAAATTTGAACAGCATCAAAAGTTGTTCAAAGGCAAAGACCTGAGAGCATTAAGGGTTTCAAATGTGTTAAATGTTTTGGGAATGTGAAAATCTCGACATTTTTTCTTGCTGTGAAGCCTGAAAGGGTCTGAAGTACCAGAGTAAGTGCATTGAAAGGAGATACAATGTTGTACTGTAGTTAATAAAGATGTAGATAGATAAAACAAGTGAAGTGGTAGTCCAGAAAGAAATTAGTGTTGATTTAATTGCATAAACTAAAAGATGATGTTGGAAATTTTAAGTTTGTGACAATCTGAAAATTTAGTTTTCTTGCCTGCACATGAAGTGTTGACAACTCAGTCTAACTTTAAGAACTGAAAGGAACTGAAGTGAACAGCAGAAAGTGTGGGAGTCAGAAGAGCTGAAGACATTTTTTGCTAGTATTTAGGTGAAGAACAGAGACTTTGCAGATGTTGAAGTGTCAAAGTGTGAGAACTGACATGAGTTGAAATGTGAGCTGAAGAGTAAATTATTAAAGCCATTAAAATAGCTAATTATTCTTATTATTTACAGATAAACACAGTTTAAATGTTGGTTAATGTTGTATTAATTCATTAGAAAAAAAAAAACCTATTTGAAAAATAACAGAAAATAATCAGATTACAGGAAATTTGCCAACAGTCATGTTTTCAGGAATCAGTGAAGTTAATTTGGGAAACAACATCCTCTCCGTATGTCTGTTCTTTTGTTCTTTCATTTTAAATGATTATGAGGAGGAAAAATAGCTAATGAGCCGTTTGCATCTTTTGTTCTAAAGAGCCCATGGTCGACTGTCTGCCTACCTCGGTAAGAACAATGAGGATTGCTGGATTCCTCCTTCGTCAATAATTAGTTTCTGATGAGGGGCTATTGTGTTGACCAACAGTTGTCGCGTGCAGGAGACAGTTTGACAAATAATAACAAACACTCCTGGTTCTCTCTGACTCTGTCTCCAGCTCCAGACAGGAAGAAAGAGGACTGTGTAGGAATCCAGGAACTCTTTAAAGCCTAATTATGGGTCCTTATAAGCTTTGGAAAATTAGGGACATTAAGGACAATTTAAATACACAGATTTTTCAGTACACATCTGAACTTGTCATCATGTTCTGACCTGTTTTAGAGCAAAACCACACCTCATCGAACCTGTAGTTTTTTTTTAAATTAAACCTAACAAGAATATAACAGCGAAAGTAATCCAACAAACCACTTAAAACCTGGTATTATTATTTATGTTACTTTAACAAATCACACGCTAATACCCAAACCAGCTGTGTATTAGTTTGTCTCATAAGAGTTAATTGTCTTTGGTCTCTGCCAACTCCCGAGGGAAATATCTGACTCAGCTTCTAAATATACAATTGCGTCTCTGGCGCTGAGCAGGTCATGTACAGTGAAGGTGAACCATATCTTAAATTTGGATTTTAAATGAATCCCATATAATACGGGTTCAGTCCAGTTCATGGCTCCTCCTGGAGGTTAGGGCATTGACAAAGGCTCTCCAGACTCCTCAGTTGTTTGCTTTCTTCTCTATCTGATACTTGGTTTATCCAGTTTTCTTTGTCTATCTTGCGATCCCGTCATAAGGTCTGCTCCATGTCAAAGCTTGTCTGGTTAATGTATGTGTCTGATGCATCTTCATCTTCTTCTTCCAGTTTCTTCTTCTGCTAGTAGTTGCTGTGTGCGCATCTACACAGATACTGAGCTTCTGCTATCCAGTGGATATTAAAAATTCTTCTTAGGCAGTTGTTAATAAAGGTTTGCACCTTACTGACCATGAGGCAGCACGGTCAAAGAAGTGGAATCCTTTACTTACTGTTTTCAGGGAGTATCACTGTTAAACAGTGATGCAGATAAATCAAATAAACATAAAAGACCTCTAGACGGTGAAAGCAGTTGTCTGCTGTGACTGAAAATGCTGCTATGAGAGCAGAGAAACTGTAGTTTGAACAATAAACAATGAGCTGAAACTCACTATAAAGCTCTGCAAAGCTGTGGGAAGCTGTGAATTCAGTTGCTGCTCCACAGCATCAGGCACAAAAAAGCTTGAAAGCTTGTTGTTCTCCATAAAAGCCACAAGAGAGCAGCATCACACCCCTCACTGTGTGTAATCACTGTCCAGCTCCAACTTACAACCCCCACTGGGATTCCCACAGTGATTCATCCTCCGAGCCGCTGGGACTGACGGCTGAGTGACAGAGGTCATCACTCATTTAGCCAGTCAATATCCTATGTAAGCAGCAATGATCCTCTGTAAATCGAGGCATTATAGTCTTATTTTCATCTGTGGCACAGTGGGGGTGATGACCTGCTCCCTCATCTGCTGCAGCATGAACTGGAGGAATTTTCTAGAAGGTGCACCGTGTGAAAATAATCACAAGGAAAATGCAGCAAATCCTCACACTGAAGCTGGAAAATGCTCCCAAATGAAAAAATGACTTAAATGATTATCCAAATGATTTCCAGCCGCCTAACTCGTCATGTTTTAAGAAACAGGTTATCTGCGCTGTGCAATGACTGTGCAACGTAGGAAAACTGCACAGTGCATCCTTATTTTATTAGGTTTTTGTTGCTTGTTTGTGAAAACATACAGCATAGATTTCAAAGAGGAGAAAGGAGCTGATTTCTGCACAAATATCAGAAATCACAATCTGTTCAGTATAAGCAGCAACATCCAGGATTAAAGGATATGAAGTATTAAACAGTATACATGCAACGCTCACATCTGCAGAAATATCATCCATCTTTGTACTAAACCTTTTTGAGCAGCCATTTTCTTTCTTCCCCTCCTGACTGAATCTTGTTTCTCTTCCCTTTTCAAACTGACAGAGGCGATTTGGAGTCGTGATAAGAACCTCTGTCACGTCTCTCTTTGAGGACGACGCGTTCTGCACAGTGTGATGTTAGGACAGGGCATGCTTCACAGCTGAGATAGCATCATGCTGCTCAGCGAATGTGACGGATGCTTTTCAGACACAAGACTGGAGGATTTCCTCCTTCACCACTCCGCTGCCTTGTTACGTAATGTGTTCACATCAGTTGTAACTGCAAAGTGTCTGGTGGTTTCTTGATCCAAACGAGTTGTGCTATAAACAAGCTTCATCTTCATCTATAATGGATCCCCCCTGTAAAAACGTTGTCTCAGTGCTTCAGGACAACTCTGTCACTAACCTGACGTCCCAGAACACTTATGTAACAACAGGGGTGGGTGTAGAAACTTTTGACTCGGGGAGCAAACTGGGGCAAATTTGCCAAATGAGAAGAAATATGTGAACACTAAAAGTTAAAACGCTGGTTCTAGGCAATAGTAAAATCTATTTATTTTTTATTTTTATTTTTCAATGTATTCAATTAATGTCAAATAGATTCACTTAAACATCATAGTATGCATCTCTTTTTGATTGTTTTGCATCTATTGGTGTTTTTGCTTCTCTTTTGGTCTTTTTGTAGGCATTTTGTCTCTCTTTGCGGTAGTTTTCCATGTCTTTGTAGACATCTTATGATAAGATATGCTGCAGTGCATTGAGGGGAAATATAAAATACTTACAGTAGAAAGCAACAAGCTGAACACTTCTATATACTAGTATTACACATCATAAAGTGTGTAGTTTAAACCTGGCCTTATAAAACAACATAATAAAGGTTTATCGTTCCTGTTTAACCTATACTGAACCTACCTTATATTATATGCTTAATATCTTTACATAGTTCACCATCATAATGTGCAACTACACATTGTTGCTCAATATCATATCACAACATACTTATTAAATGACCTGTAACTGAAGTGTCTCTGAGACCAGCTTGTGTCTCTTTGTGGGCTCCTGGAGTCTCAAGTTTTGTCTCTTGGTGGTTGTTTTGCATTTTGGGGTGGAGTGTAGGGGCACTCAGGGGCCAATCAGTTTTCTGGGTGAGGCTTCTTGGTTCCATCTCTGTGTAACACGTAGCTGACAAGTAAAATGTCACAAGCAGACGTTGTTCAAGACGGAGGGAACAATGGTGGACCCCTATCAGGCTCCCTCCGGACCTGCCTGTCCAGACCTCGTCTGCCCTTCCAGACCTAGGCGCTCTGACATTTTGATTGAGCACACTGGGTTGGTCATGGCAACAAGCTACTGCTGAGATGTCGCTGCTGATTTGGGCTTTGTCTGCCATCCCTGTGGCTCTCACCCAGCGAGGGGAGGGATAGGGGCACTTTCATCCCAGTCATGACTCTGAGTGCACTGGCCAGGACGCTGACCTTTCTGCCAGTGTTGGTTTGGAGGTAAATGCCGATTAGTGCAGTTGTACTGAGCAGGAATGTGACAGTGATGTGCTGACAGGTGTGAGCTGAGCCTGCAGGTTGCTGAGCACCGGATGAGAGAGTTTCAGGCAGGTGTAGCATTACGCAATAAAACATAATGCTGGATTTGTGCTGACTGCAATCTCTTAAAACAGTTACTATGCACCAAATCTGATCAGTTCTTGTCAGAGACAATGTAAGGAGGCGATGGAGGGGATTTCACCATGTGTTTGCTGTGTTGCTAAGATGACCCATTGTTTATGTCAAAGTAACTATTAACTAGTTTAATCATGTGGTCACAGGTATGTGGATAACTTCACATCTACATAAAAGAGGGCTTATAGTACATTGTTAAGAAAAAAATTGAATTTTGAAGCTGTTCTCATAGGTATTTACACACGTGTGCAGAAAAGGATGATAAGTAACAGCATTTAGGATTAATTGCATCAAAACAATTGTGTTTTTCCACCAGTTTTTCAACTTAAGACATCTGCTTTTCATCTGAAAATTGCTGTGTCTTCTTAAAATCTGCTAAATCTTTCTAAAGATTAATAAAATAAAAGGGTAATCTAACAAAAAAATATCAATTTGCATTAAAGGAAGAGCAGTTTTAACTGTGGTATGCCCCTTTAAGTAGATTATAATTAGGATCACACAACTAAGTCATAAAAATACACCAGAATTATGCTTCATGGAAACTAATCATCATGCACATCAAGAGCAATCACACCACAAGGTCCATTAGTAACTCTGCTGGAGCGTTCAACTGCATCACTTTATTTCTTTTACTACATGAATTTTACCTAAATGTTCAAAGTTATCTTTATTTCATGTTAAGTAAATGCTGGCTTCCCATGAGAAACTGAAGTTCATTAATCATGTAACCATGATGATTTCTTGCATGGACGTTGATGCCTTAGTTAACTTAGTTATTATTATATAATTTTATCAATCAAGCCTCCATTTTACACCTTTTGTCAGAAAAGGCTAATTGGAACAGTGACAGGTGAAGACAGCAGGTTGCATCAGTAAACGTCACATTAGAAGGTATTAAATGTTTAGCTTTGTGTAGTAACTACTGAAGTTATTTTGTTTTATGAATGCCCAGTGACTCAAAATGCCAAAAAAAAGTTGAGCTTGCTGAACGTCTGTGTGACTTTTTCTTGCAGCATGTGATGCAAGAAAACAACACTCAGATTGATGTGGTCAATATCCGAGGGAAATGAGCATGAACGTTGTTCATATGGGAGAATTTGTGGCAGATTGCCTTTATTAAATTTATTTTTCACACTATACTAAGAAAAAAAGTCCCCGGTCTCACTCAGAAGAAAATGCAACATAGTACAGTTGGGAAATATCTAAACTAATACTCATGTTTCTGTATTTTCTTCATCTTAGAAATAGATAGTGGGTGGGTGGGTAGATTGAGGGGTAAAAAGAAAGAGCAAAGAGAATGAGTCACTGTTCCCTCAGTCCCAGTCTAAATATAAATACATCCACATAGACACACGTACATGCATACGCTTCTCCACGCGTGGCTGACATTACATAAGCTGGAGTGTGGGAGGTGTGATGCGAGGCATGTATAATTCATCAATGTGGGACTGAACTGAGGGGTAGCTCTCACACCCAGGCGAGCCCCCGAACACATCACCAATGTTTTGGGTTGAATTTGATGCTCGATTCTTGTGTGTTCAGTCAGTCAGTGCGGTGGGTGACTGTAACGCGACAGACGGCCCAGAGGCTTCACGCCACAGCGCGGAGCAGTTATCAAATGTGACAGAAAGTGAGGAGAAAGCTCAGATTGTCACAGGGGTGGAGCAGAAGTGGAAACGGGACAATGTGAGGGAAAATATCCCAGCAGTGTTACTTCAGTACAAATATACCAGAGTCAGTTTGATTTATTTTCATTTTGGCCTAGTGAGTGAGAGAAGCCGAACAACATGAGAACACAACACTGACATATCATCAAATTTTAAGTTGACATTTATTTTGTATATTAGTCCATATATACGGTGTTTGGACAGTGAGACAGTTTTCATCATTTCGGCTCTGAACACTACCACAAGGTGTCCGATTGTCAGAGTCTGAGATGAACAGTGTAAGAACTGTTTTTATTTATAAATGCAAATTATTCAAACATAATCAGAAATTAAATTGTCTTAATACTTGATCAGAAACATTAACTTATTATTAACTGACTGACTGAAGTCTCAAACCTAGACACAACCAGATGCTGAGTTACTTTCCTGGGGATGCTCTGCCAGGTCTCTGCTGAGTTGTCTTCAGTTCCTGTTTGTTTTTAGGTGGTTTTGCCCTCAGCAAGTGGAATCCCTGCTCAGTTGGATTCCGGTCAGGTGACAGACTTGGCCGTCGCAGAATATTTCACTTATGTATGTGCAAGAACGCACTGCTGATCTCAAGGACATCAAAAGGTTGTTGAGTAAAAAAGGTTGTAATTCCTACACGGTTCATCTAGTAGTTTCGACCAAACCCTTAAATGAAACCTAACAGTTCACACTTCAAGCTAATTATTTTAAATTAAGTGTGGAGGTATACAGAGCCAAAATGATGGAAATTATATCACTGTCTAAATATATATTAATCTAGCTGGAAGACGTGTATAAATAGTGATTATTAGTGATTGTGCTTGTGTCTAATATTCTTTTTCATCTCCACCAATACCCGAGGGAAACATCTGTGTCTTTAAATGTTAATCTTCACCAGCTATCTGTTGTGTGGTGTTGAGTAAGTTGGTGCATTTTAGAGCATTTTTACTGGAAACAGCTGCCGGCTGCAGCCCACAACAACACTGTGGGAGCAGTAAAAGATAATTAAGTGTAAAGTTGCAGGTCAAAAAACCACAACATTGAACTAAAAGAAGCTAAAACCATAAAGTTGAAGGGAAACTGCAGCACTGGTTTATAATGTGTATTCATGAATAATAAGAAAAAAACCTTCAATAAATATAAAAAACCTGGTAGCTTTATGTATTTACTTGTATTTGAATTTCACATGGGAATTTCATATATTTATGAAATAGAAAACAAAAAGTGTAGCTGTGCAGAACAGGGCATATGAAGATTGAGATAAGTGCCTGTATAACTACTCAACATATAACAGTAATATTACAGAATAATAAAAACTGTAAAACCTTACAGAATTATACCATATCATACATAAATGCATAGATATGTATGGTACTCACACTATAGCACGTTCAATACCATAATGCATTATATGTATATGTACAAAATAAAAAAAATGTAATAATAAAATTCAAGTAGGTGCATTAAATACAAGCCGTGCCAGGTATGTTTCTGCTTGTCCACAGGGGGCACAAGAGAACCAGTAACCACTGTATGAATCTCCACTGCAGCAGCAAACTAAAGCTCACATACAGTACTATACAGTATTATTCACATGAATGTGTGCTGCATTGCATTTTCCATGGAGAACACTGTCGACTGTCTAATATGGCTGATTGAGTTGTCTGTCACAGAGAAGAAAAAAACACGAGTTGCTTCCAGCTGTAGCACCAAGAGAGCAGTAAAGATGTGAGAGAGGAGCTCTGGGGAAAGCCTGCATTTGATTTTGATTACAACTAATATACTTTAAACTACTTAAAATCCCATGGTCCCAATACACAGCTCTCATATTTGAGCGATTTATTGCCAGGGAAGATCAGAATCAGAAATACTTTATTAATCCCTAAGGAAATTATGATTGATAAAGACTGTAGAAGAAATGAAAAAAGTGTTTCATTCATGAAAAGCCTTAGTAGCTGTGTACCTTTTAAGAAAGTGAAACGTTTAATTAAGATTTGAGGTTGATGAGAATACAAAAATTGAAATACTACTTTAACAACCTTTGGTGTCTTTGGGGAAACACTGTGTGTCGACAACAGCGACCAAGATAGTTTCATTTCTTCATAAAATGTCAGATGACAGAAGGGCGTTAAAGGGTGAAGAAAGAAATCAAAACAAACAACAATTAAAACAGCTATAACTAAACAAGTAGTTTTAGATTTACACAGCTGGCATTTAGCATAGCTTAGCATAAAGGCTAGAAACAAACTAGGATCTAGATGCATCTCTAAAACTAACTGATTAACATTAATGTTTTGTTAGTTTAATCCATTAATAAAGGTAGTCCCTGCTCACAACAAGAAATAATCCAGCACATAAACCCTATGAAACAGCTCAGCTCACTGTGACAGTAGCAGGTTATTAAGTGCTGAGAGTCACCCATAAATCAGCTGGTGTGACGTACTAGAGCAGCATCATCAGCTTCTTCCTCTACTCCCCACCTAATGCGGCATTTTTCCAAACAAATCTATTGTTTTTCATTATTCCCTGTCCTCTTGCTTTGTACAGAAAAGGGTCTAAAAGTAGCAACAATACAGCTGACATGAGTTTTCCCCTTCTTCTTCTTCTTCCTGCAGATGTTTTCAGGCATTCAGCTTGCAAAGTGGAAAGTGCAGACACACTATCAAGACTTTAATTTAACTGATAGTAGGTTTTTTCATTGGTAGGTCGTCAGATCATTTACGCAACTGTTTAATACCCCTTAACACCTTTTGTTCTTTTTCATTACCCCTGAAGTAGCTTTAACTAGTATCTCATTCCACTCACATATTACACAACTATATTTTTATATTTTCTCTTAACAAAAATAAGTAGAATACACTGTGTTTTTTAAATAGGCTGCTTCATTTTCATTTCCTAGAAGAAATCTGTCTTTTCTAAGAAACCGTGAGCTCATGAGTCAATGCAATATACAACAGGAAAGTTATGAAATTCCTAACTTTCCACAATTTACTTATTTTACTTTTCCTAATCATTTTATTTAATTTTCTTTGCCTAAAATGCTCTTCTTAAGCTCACATAATATAAATGTTTATTAAATGAATTAAAGTTGTTTTGTTTACAGTGTTGGAAAGTACATTCCACTGTTGTTTTATGGTTTCTTCATTGGGGAAAGTAAACAAAGTTGATTTTCCTTTAATTTACCTGCGAGACATGCCGACCTCTGCACGAACACTGGAACTAGCACTAGCTAGTGGTAGCAGAATATTTTGAGCTACACTAATCTAACAGAATACAGTTGCTCTGTTTAATATTCTTTTTCAACTCCAACCTGGAATTGAGTCTCACAATGGTGTATTTTCTGTCTTATAAGCAGACACTCAAAGCATTTCCCTTACTAGCACAGCCCAGCCTTCCCAAAAGCAAGGATTTTTCCCTGTGGTAACATCACTGGAAATGTTGACACAACACCATGCTTCTCCCAAAAACAAGTAATGCTTCCAGGATTCCAGCCTGGCCTCCCTCATCCCACATCCTACTCAGCGATTCTGGTGAGATGTCGTCACTGATCCGTCTCGGTGTCGTACCCAGGTCTGCAGGTTTGTGTGTGCAGCTAAATGGAAACTCTGCAGGACTGTAGTAAATCACTGGCACTGGAGTCTGTGGCAGTGACTCCACACAGGGCAACAAAATCTCAGAGAAAAACAAGGCTGTTGGCCATGCTTTAAAGAGGGGCTTAAAAATACATCAGATTTTTTTTCCTTTGGACTATGTGGGTCACAAGCGAACAGAAAAAAGGGGAATTTATTTTTCCTAAAGACTCATTTTGCAGGGCATAGAGAGCTGGATGGTGCCACTGGGGTTGAACCATAGCTATACTTTTTCCGAGAAGTGTTGCATTTAAAACTGGCGTTGGGCAAAGTGATTTTCTCGCCAGGGATTAGTGTCGGGCATGAAATCATACGCTTAACACAGTCAACAGCGTCTTTCCACTTCTGCTCCACTGATTAAACATCAAATCCACATAGTGTTCAATACTTACAGCCAGCCTTAAAAGTGGCTTTGGTTTGAGTGGATTCCAGGTTTAACCAAGAAGATTTAAACAAACAAAATCACCACTTAAAATAGACCTGGATAACAAGGGAATACTGTCAAATGTTCTTCCTCTAAAGGCTTTTTATTGATAAGCCTCTCTGGATCTGTGCCCTGCTTCATGTTTTGGGACATTTTTTTTTATAATTCCTGTTCACTACAGGATGTCTGCAAGACCTTGAGAGTCACTTATCACAGGAATCGGTGTTCTGCAGGTGAATTCTCTCCATCTGTTCCCTACCCCGATCACAGTAACAGGTTTCATGTTTACAGGAGAAGTTCAGGAAGCAGACTGTAACCAGTTACTTAAATGCATGTAAATGCGTCAGTGACATCATGTTTAGCGTCAGTTAGCAAATGTTAGCATGCTGAAATGCTAAAATCACAGTCAGTCGACATGGTAAACACAAGCCTCCAGCATCAGCGCTGGGCTGTGAAGCAATTTTGGCACAGTGACCAAACCATGTTACTGCATCTTCTGTGTTGATCACGTGACACGTTCTGGCCCAGAGGACTATTCACTGTTTTTACCTGATCTGTACGTATCTGTAACAATATGACTTTGTTTTGGTAAATGTAAACAATTTGTATCTGCTGTTGGGAAACACTTCAATCTGCATTGGTTGCATTTCTTCATTTGTTCAATTCTCTGTTTTTTAACATAAAGAAATGTAACTACACAGTGAATGTGTCATGTAAAGGTGTCAGAGGTGTAGTAGTGGCATGCGTCACTGAGGAGCTGGAGTGAAACGGCGCCATGTTTTGATCCAGTACCCAGTTCTCATAATCCATCCATGGGTAAACAGTACACCTGCTAACATAAGCGCGAGAGCATGATAGCATGCTTACATTAGCATTTGGCTATTGCTGTAGACTCAGTTTTGTTTTTATTTACCATCTACTGTACTTAGGAAACCCTAACTGGGGTCAACAACCTCTTTTTTTCAATAATGGTGCAGCCAAGAAAGGCAGTGCGTTACAGATAAACAACATAAGACAGATAACAAAAAATATGCTACAAAATTAGAGTTTTGTGCGACTAGTAAGCCATAAAGAAACACTGATATCAACTGTTGTTAAAATTAGAGAAAAGTAAAATAACTGTTCAGGGAAAATGTGGCTTTTAATTGATCAGTTTACTGACAGACACAGCGGAGAGAAAGACCCAGAGCATCTATTTCTGCCTCCTGGACCAGAGGCAGGTTCAATGGACTGTCAGATGGCGTGTGAATGGTGCTCTGAGACGGCATCGAGAGCTGCATGACTCCTCAGCGCTGTACCTTTCAACACAAACACACAGCTCTTGTGCGGGGATGCCTAGTGCTGTTATTGCACCATTCAGGAAGTCAGGAGTGCCTCCCTGACCTTGAATTCAACTAGTGGAGTTGATTGCTCACACAAAGTAATGAAAAATTACTCACACTATTGCCATTCAGCCACTGACAACATGTACTGTACGTTGTACTGTACGGCCTGGGTGAGAACTTAACGTCGCGTTGGCTGCGCTTTGATGGGCAGCCATAAATAACAAGACTGCTTCAATGCAGGTTGTAAAATCTGGTTACTGTTTAATTTGTTTGTGAAACAACACCAGAGCGAGCCATCACAGCAGTGATGTTTCCTCTCCTGGTGCCTGTAAAATATCTCTTAGGAACAACATGTCCGTTCACCAGAGAGAGGTCATCTTGTTAATAGTGTGTTCCAGCAGGCGTTAAATCAACCAGTCAAGTCATGTGGTCGTAGAACATCCTGTTGCCTAAGCAGGGAGGGTGTGTGTGTGTTTATCCTGCATGCGTGTATCTAAAAGGTGGTTGAGTGTGGGGGGGTGGGGGGTGGAGTTGTGGCGTTGCTGTGGCAACAGCCTCAGTTATGTAACATCATATGGTGGGGTGTATCCAGCAATGTGTACACCCCGCCTTTCACCAGTGCTGTGGAGACCAGACATTTTGCTCCAACCAGTGCACAGCAGTTACATTTAAATCTCTCTACACCCATATTGAATTGATGCTTAAAAAAATATCCCCTATAGATACAAATGACACTAAACGCAGAGCACATAGCCTCATGATTCATCTTTTACAGCCATGCATGGCACCCCTGAATGAAAAACTGGAAATCTAGTTTGCTAAGGAGACAAGCAGCTGTTCTGGGTTCTGTAACGGTGTTTAAATGGGAAACTGCCCTGTGTGATATGTATATAAGGCAGAGCTTATCACCACAGGATAGCCTGAGTGCCAGAACCATTGTACTGTATTTATATGCAGTGTTTATGGGCAGTTCCCTCTGTATTTGCAGCAATAGGAAGCATATGAGGGGAAAAAAGGATGAAAGGATGCTACCCTATAAATACTTCAGCAACATCAATCTTCATCCAAACACCACTCTGTGCCAGCTGTGCTTACTTTCTGTAACCACTCCAGGATATTATTAGCCCTGCTGCCATTCACTTAAGTACTGTGGGGGCGGTTAAGGAAGTCCCCTTCTTTTAATATCACCAAACTGTGATAATATAGCTGCACCGATAAAGGTTTAATGGACAAGGCAGAGTTTGATGTCAAGCACTGCAAACAGTGACTTTCTTGGTCTAGAAAATCCCAACAGATTCTCAGATAAACAGGAGTCAGAAAGAGAGAATATTTGACCTTTCAGACAGCTCTAGACTTTGTATGCTGGTACTCGGATCTACATTATTTGTAAAAGCATAAAAGTCCATAAAGTAACTTTTATTTATGCAGCCCAAAATCACCTCGGAAAGTTTTGCAGTCTGTACCGCATATGACACACTCTATCCCGAGACCAGCGACTCAGATGAGGAAAACCTCCAAAAATATCCTTTTAGAAGGGAAAAGGGAAGAAGCCTCCAGAAGAGCTGCAGAGGAGAGACCCTCTTCCTGCAACAGATGTTATCTGTGCAGAGTGTACGACAGTATACAGTACAACAACAATAGCAGTACACTATGGAGAAACACAGTGACAATATTAGGAAAAAAGTAAAGACTGTGGTATGTCAGACACAAACTCAGGGTGATGTGGTAAAATTCTCTTGTTGCAGGCCTCAAAACTAAAATTTACTGTGGTCAAGTGTGGATGAAACAAAGTGCGGATTGGGATCTCAGGACAGAAAAGACTGAATCATGTGCAGATGGGAAAAAATGACTGCTGACGTGCAGGTCAACAGTAACACAAAAATTCTGTGCTGTCAAACCGGAAGATAAAACAAGACTAAACAAACAGGGTGGTTCAATTCCAGGCTCCTCCTGACATTGAACCCCAAGTTGCCCCTGGTGAGTCAGGCCGGCTGTGCGTGAGTGTGTGTGTGATAGTGTGAGTGAATGAGAAGCAGTGTTAAAAGCTCAGTATAAGCTTTTCTTTCGATCTCCAACTGGTCGAGGCAGATGGCCGCCTACCTTGAGCCTGGTTGTGCTGGAGGTTTCTTCCGTTAAAGGGAGTTTTTTTTTATTTTAAAATTCTCAGAGCGCATGTAGATTCCCAACAGGGTCAAATCACTGTCACTGTAATCTGTACGAAATCGACAGGTGGAGCAACGGACAGACAGTGAGCGGTTAACTGTTAGTTAAGCAGGAGGTTATGTGACACCCAGCAGCTGAGAAAGACTCTAATTTAGTATGTGTCATCATCTGACATACAGTTGAGTGCACTAGTGCAAATTGATCCAGTGTCTGCATGGAATTTGTCCTAGAGGTGAATTATTAGGATAGAGGAGCTGCAGGTGAAGAACAGAGCCCTGGGGTCCACATCATCGCTCCGTCTGCTCGCAAACCTCATTACTCTAAATCAACAAATATTTCCAGAGAGGTACCACATTTATGCTGAACCTTAAATGGCTACAGTCCAAGTCGAACCACAAAAAAATTTGATGCGTGCTCGCATTGACTTTGGCTAACAGACTGGCAGCTGAGGGCTCAATTAATGCAGTGTTGTTCTACTCTTGGCATTGCGTTAGCTCAAACCAAACAAGTTGTCTTCAGAAAAAATGTGGTTACATAAAAAGGTTTTCACGTCGCACACACACACACATACGCACATGCTTCCACCAAGTTCCCCTTTTTAAAAACTGCACTAAAAAAACCTAAACATTTCACTTTTTTTGTGGCTGTACAGACAGACAACAGTTCAATTAAATTCAATTCATCTTTATTTGTATAGCGCCAAATCATAACAAAGATCATCTCAAGGCACTTTACATAGC
>JAUMHL010000003.1:5453051-5466907 GCA_032362345.1 Sandelia bainsii | reverse complement strand
GATTAACTCTGCATGATTTACAGGAAGGAAGGAGTCTAAGTAAGACTGAGGTGTAACAAACACATCTAGAACTGCTGAACACATGCAGTGAAAGTAAAAAAAAGCAACGTCTCACAGAGAAGAGTGAGACGTTGAGTGCTTCTGTTACCATTTCAGATGATCTTAATTGTCAAAACTGCTTGTATTATCTGAGATAAATGAGCGGAATCACCTTTATGTTCATTAAGCTATTGACACTGCTCATTCATTCATACACAACGAATCCACAAACAGACAGAAACGCTGCATTAGTGTTCAGATCTCTGGCTGTGAATAGACAGTTTGTTCCTGTTCTTGCAGAAAAAAAAAGTTCCACTACTCAAATGTGCCATTTTAAGTTGTTGCAGTTGAAACAGGTGAGTCATAAAGCTTTACTAAGCCAGGAGTCCCACTCTGCAGTCTGCAGGAAGCCTGTGAAATGAAGGTGGGTGGCTGTCATTAATAGGTAGATTTGCCTCACTGTAGCAAAGTTTCTTTGGTGTGTTTCTCAGAGATAGATTTTCCAGCAGCTGCAGCTTCTGATTTGATATGAACAATTTTGAAAATATTCAGACTGCAGTTTAGTTTTAAAATCTTGGTCATTAAATTTAAATCTAATACAGTTTTGAAACTGAAAACTCCTGTGATCAGTGTGCTACTACTATGATTCCTCCTCATGCACATTTATTGTGTTGCTGTTGCTCTGCTAAAGAATTTGTTCAACAAACCTGTTGCTGGGTGAAAACTTTCAATTTATTTGCGCATTTATCTGAGAGCTATTTCTGACTGTGTGGCAGAAAATAGCGCGACCTTTTTCGTTTGGTGATGTGTCATAGCTGGACCAGCTCACACTCAAGAGTGGCCATAGTTTGAGCAGGATAAAAATAACAACACCATGCCACTAGAGCAAACCAGGGCAACCAGGCAACCGCTGCAATGACTGAAAGTACACACAATAAAAACCTGAATAAAATAAAATAAAACCATATAAAATAATACACAACAGATTTACGACCATTTAAAACACAGTGTGGGCTGTGAGAACATTATGGGTTTCACAGCATTGTCACTTGTTTACTGAAGGAAAGAAGAAACTCAAGTAAAATTTTCCCTCCATGCTGGTAGTTTTCTTCCAGGTAGTTTGCTTCAACAACCTAAACAACTTGTTAAGATAAAGCTGGTGTGGAAAATGTGAGTTAAAAGCTGGGGAAACACAACTGAAAAAGTGTGTGAATTCCTAAAGGTCATTTGAAGTGAAACACATATGACTCTGTGCTGCACATGTAGACTTTGGCCTAACAAATAAATGTTAACCTTAGTTTGGTGACATGAAACAGAAAATAAAATATGCTGAAATGACAGATTTTTTAAATTACAGTCTGGGGCGCATTCACACTTGTTTGACAGTTGAACTCAGAACCAGGGAAACATAATGTAAACAAACTTCCACTGCTAACTGTCACTGATTGGTCCAAAGACTTGATACTAAAGGAAATGTTTAACACTTTAAAGCATCTGAAATTGAAGGACATTACACATAGAGGTGCGTTTTTAAGCTGCCCGCAGTTCCCCAGTTAGCAAGTTTAGCTCATAACTTAGCTAGCTTGGCCTCCCTCATTAGCATACATTTGGTTTGGAGGAAACAGCCGGCTTTGTATGAAAACTCTCAAATTTCTGACATTTTCAGAATCCATAAAGACTCCTCTAACAATTTGGCTGAAAAATATGTTGTTTGCTGCATGACAAAGATGTGTTTCAATGTACTTGCTAACTAAGTTGCGACTGTTTCTCATCCAGGTAGCCGGCGGGCCGCCATCTTTGTTTGGAGTAGAAACCAAAAAGCTATGTGGAAACAAGCTAAAATGTATAGTTTCATTCAGTGGACTGAATATTTTATCATCCAGATAGTTGGAGGAGTCTCTGGGAATTCTTGAGATCCCTTCTAAATAACATCAACTGTTTCAGATGACCTTCTAGGTTTTTCAAATATTTCCAGTTCATTAACTTTTAGAGAAGCCTAGGGTTAGCTCTGTGACAGTATTTATGCTAACGTGCAAATTTATGCTAGGTTGCAAAATGCTCACTTCTCTGAATGGATATTTGTTTACCAGCTTGTTCAACACGTCAGGGGTGAAGACGTCTTTGATTGAGGATAAAACTCATTAAAAACGTTTGGTTCATTTCAGTTCACTGTTTTTCAGTGTTAATGTTTTAGACTGGTCTGTGGCAGTGAGTTAGCTTTCTATGCTAACTCACTGCTATATGCTAATGAGGCGTAAATGGAACGTTTTGAATGGCTGTATGCAAATGAGGCTGAAGACGAAATGTTTTGATTGGTTGTAGGAAAATAAGCTTTTTATAAAGGTAGACGGATAAACTGAGGTATGTCAGTACCTCAGTCATTACTAGTACTGCTAGTACTATTCTTAGGCATTTTAATTGAAATTATACATATATAATTATTTACTGTATTTGTTTTATGGTGAGATGTGATATGAATACATAAATGCATGTGGTAAATAATTATAGATATTCACAGATTTGTTCACTGGACCATTTGGTATTAAATTGCATTTTATGTCAGAAGAAACCCTGAAAATGTCTGAAGGTCAATGACACGGCTAACTGCCATAACAAACCCTGTGAGATAACCCTGCTTTGTGAGTACTGCTGAACTGCAGTCATATGACTTGCTTGTTTTGCACCACAGTTCATCCATTTTTTTAAATTCACATTTATGAGCAGCGGTCCAGGTGCAGAAAAGACCCAGTGTTATGTCCCCGCTGCGGGTTTGTGCATGGGAAAGCCCGGTCGCTAGTGGCGGAGGGGCACAACGTGACCTGACAACAAGGAACCTCCGGGAAAACCGTCAGTCCTAAACTATGTGCAGGAGAGAGGGTGGGTGGGGGTCCGAAAGGGGGATTAACGACACACTACCTGAAATGCAGCGCCTCACATGTGGACTAGAAACAAGTTTAAAGACTCCCGATGCGAACAGAGGAGGGTGTTGACTAAAAGGCATCAACGCGAGGGTGAAATTTCGGCTCCTGTGTGAAAAGAAGGAATCACCGGGCCTGCGGTGGTGGCAGCGCGGCCGTCGGGAGCCCCCCTCCCTTTGCCCGGAGAGGACACTCGGTGGCTGGGAGGCGGAGACGGGACCCCCGTTGACGTCAGTGGGCCTGTCTGTTTCCTGCAATAGAAAGTGAGCGAGAAGGTGAAGGCTGAAAATACAGCGCTGTACCCCTCCTCCTTACGCCAAAAGGTGTGTTACAATCCTGACACTAGCTAAAACTGCACCTGTGAGTATGAATAAATCCACTTTAAAGGCGCTAGTTTTGTTTTCCGGTGTGTGTTTCAAACAAGAGCCGCTGCCGGAGCGGGTTTCTGGCGCTGTGATATAGGTCGTTGTCGGTAGCTGCAGCCTGAGAGAGTCGGACATGCCTTTAGCGCTGTCCGCCGTGTGTCTCTCGGTTGATTTGAGCCTGTCGTGAACTTTGAGAGGTCTTTTGAGTCTAGCGTGGTCAAGAGGAAGCAGGTGAGCTGGTCGCGTTTGGCGCAGTGAGTGTTGTCTTTGCTGAGAGGACTTCTGCAGCAAACCGAGCTCTGAGGAGGCAACTTCAGCTTTCCGCTGCTTTTTCTGTGCAGCTCTTTGTTGCTCTTTTCCTCTGTAGGTAAGCCGCAAGCTATTTCTGTCACATCGACCGTGTTCGTGTGTGCACCGTGACTACTAATGTTGTGATAAATGTGCATGTGTGGAAGCTGAAGGTTTGGTCGCGGTGGGGTTTTGTTGGCTAAGGGGAAGCGTCCCATTCGAGCGCTGTTGCAGAGACAGTGAGGGGTTTTCCCTGGCTCCTCCCTCACTTGCAGGGCGTTCACGTGTTGCAACAGGCGCAAAATACGCTATTCCCACAGATTGTTTTTGCTGACTTCATTGCACGCATTTAAATCCCAGCCGTATCTTTCAATATGGTGCGTTTAGTTTAACTGCACCCGGTGAACTTGGCGCTCAGCCCCATGCAACGTGGAGAAAAAAACATTTTCTGTATCGCTCTATATTTATATTTCTGATATCTGACAGTGCTGTTAATTATGTCACACACTCACAGACGCCGTCAGTGCGTGACCATCCATGCATTACCGCCGCCGCTGCTCTGCTTTTACATAATACCTCAGGTTGATCCTCAGGTGTGAGTGGAAATCATTCTGCACCTGCCGGACTGGGTTAAGGACATAACGTTATAGCGCAGAATCAGCGGTATGTTTTTTTTCCTTCTCCTCCTGTTAGTATCAGGGTGTTTCCTCAGATATCTGTGCAGACACATAGAAGCAGACAGGCTGGCAGACGGACTGACAAAACGCGCCATAGAAAATGTGCACGTCTGTGTCGTCCGCACCGTCGACCCTGTTCTGAAGAAAACTGTGCATCACCGAGGGAGCCAGGTGAGACCTCTTCATGTTTCCGCCGTGTGACTTTAAGCCAACCTGGATGTGTGTGTGTGTGTGTGTGTGTGTGTGTGTGTTTTTTTTTCATGCGACCTGGTGCAGGCGCCGTAAACAGTGAGTCTATACAGAAATCCACCGTGAGATGATGTCATTGCTCTAGCGCCACATGTACCAACTGTATGGAGAAAAACCATCATCCAGTCGTAGTAGGTGTTATGTAATATTGGTGAGGGGAAACAAAGGCTGATTCCTGAAGCACTGCTGTTTACTGCAATGTTCATTGCTCTAGCAGAGGTGTTATAGGACATCATGGAGATGATGCAACGACAAGAAAGCTTATAAGTATAATTATTGGGTTTTTCTGTGTATGCAGAGGTGAGATTTTCTGCTGTGGTTGTTTATGCACATCAGTCAGCTCACATTTGCAGCCCTGTGGGTATAATTTAACTTCTACACCCACCTTTTTTCCTCATGTTGCTTCTACCAAACCAGAATTTGCATGAAGCCTATATTAAGCTTCTAGTCTTTGGTTTTATATAAGGGCATCAAAAGCAGTCAGAGTGAAAACAGGTCCCCTGTGAAGGTGGGTTGTGGCTCTTCTTTTGATGTTTTGACTTTCTGCAGTGATCCAACTTCCTCAGGGACATAACCTCTGTGTGGCCGCCCGGCAGCCCTGAGTCCCGAGTCTCATCGGTGCACAGAGGAGCTTATTGTTTGCATCAGTCGTCATCCTCGCTGACATTTGTCAAAGTGAAGAGCAGGCAGTCTGCATCAGCCACTCACATATCAATCAGACATTTCCCATAAACAGCAGCCGATCCTCCACCTCTCTTCGTCTTTTGTTTGAGATCAGAGTGGCAGATAGCAGCTGCTGCAGAGGTTATGTTGATATGGGGACACCATATTCACACCTCCTCCCACTGACAGCAGACAATAGCACGAGCTGCATTGCACAGTCTTACAGAGCAGAGAGGAGAGGCCTCAAATGAAACGTCCAGCCAGAACACCTGTTTGGGGAATAAACTCAATCAGCGGCTCTGTCCTGGACGTCCAGACAGCTGCCAAGTGAGAGCAGACAAGGCTACACACTTCAAGACCGGCACAGTGGCTCATTCATGTTTGGCTGGTTCTGACTTCATATTTGTGTTTTTGTTTTTCTGTAGATGTACCAAGACTGTAGTTCAGGAGTCAGCTCATCTCAACGTCCAGCGTTAGAAACCAGTTTCCCAAAGATGCATCTGTGAACTGAGGCAGAAAGATGCCGCGCACCAAGCAGAACAACCCAAAAAATTTAAAAGGTGAGTGTGCGAGGCATAAACCTTCCCTGCAATGTTTTCCTGTCAGCCGGTGGAGTTGTTGAATAGATGTTAGTCTGAAAAGGAACTGCTCAGTTTTTAACCACAGAACAATTAGATCACCACGTGTTGTTGTTAAATTGTTTAAATTGTTATTTGGCTTAAAATTGTTCCTTTATTTCCTCTATTCGTGTCACGAAATGTCATTGCTGAAAGACGCGAAGCAGACTGAGGAAGACTGGATAAGTGCAGGTGTTCATCTGTCTGTCATGGTGATATTATTGTGCTGCAGAAGAAATTAAACTAGATCCAGATTTTTCTCGGCACAAGGCCGTGTCCATGTGGTTTAACTCCATGTGGTGCCAGTTCCTGGTTCGTAATCCCTCTCAAATCAGTGTGAAGGTTCGTTATTTCACACAAGGTGAAGCTCTTCTTACTCCAGGATCTCTTTGTGTGTGGCAGGTGACTTCCTTTTACATTAATGATGTTTAAATGCATTCACTTGTTTATTGTACTGTTATAATTAGCTGGAGTCGACAATGACACAAGTGATTTTCGATGTACTAAAACAAGTCCAAAAGAAGTGACTGATAATTGATAACTGAATTGTGAAATAGATCCTATATGTTAGCTGGTTGGACAAGTTTTGTTTTGTTTTCAGCAGTCGTCATATATCGGAGCTTGAGACAATTAGGTATTCATGACATCAGATATTGTTTATGGATACACACAGTACTAGTGTTGCATTGTGGGTTGTTTTTAGCCTCAGTGTTCCCAAGCTAACGTGCTTTTTAGAGTCTGTGAGCCCTGAAAGTGTTTTGTTATCCCTGTTTCACCAGCAGATGTTCCTGCAGGATCATGTAACAAGTTCTTGCAATGGAGGAGATACATTCATGGTGTTCTGTAAAAGGGGTTCAAAACACCTGCTGATGTCTTTACTGCAGAAATGAATGAAGCAGGAAATCTGTCAAACTAAAAAAAATCAGAGAAAACCCCCAAAAAGACAGATTGAACTGTCAGAGAAAACCATTCTGACTGCTTTCAGGAGCCTGCCAGGAGAGGGAGGTTGAATTGAAATTCACTGCAACAATGTTTTGGTTGTTTTGGATTATTAAAGCATGAGTGGAGATGGTGCAGCTAAACAAAGTGCTGCATTTTGTGTGAAACTAACTAGCTGTTAAAATCAAGCTTGTATTCAGATGTTGCAACAGGCCCCTGAGCTTCTATAACCAAACTGCCTCGACACCAGCAAAGTCGCCGCCTTTTTGGAGGCAAATCCTCCACAGAGTCAGCTGCTGTATGTACTAATCAGAATAAATAAAATCAAATCCCACATTTTTGTTAAGATCACAACATGAAAAACTTCTCACATGAACAATATGATCCACGTCTACTGTGTCATATCTCAGCATGTCTGCTTTGTTGTTTTTCTGATGAGATCACACCAGACTATTTAAGCTTCTTTTGAGACTATACAAAGACAATGATCCTTCAGCAGCAAACACTTAAACAGAAACATAAAATGCAGTAACTGTGCTTATTTAATATAAAGGCCTGATGGACTATACTGAAGTTACAGCCTCTTCCCATGCTAATACAGGACATCAATTGGCTTGAAGGATTTTGTGTTATGTTGAGATTTGACAGATTTACGTGTCAGCAGACGTTTCTAGTTCACAGATATCTGAATTTGCAGCGTTACATGCTGGGCGTGAAAATGTGCATCACTGCCATTCCCCAGCAGTCGATCCACACAGCAGATTTCCTTATGTCTGTGAGCATCGAGCCAGAGTCCGTCTGTTTATTTATCATATAAACACTTACTGTGCACTGTTTTTTTTCACTGGGCTTTCTTGGCCAAACAACATAAATAATTAAGTTTTAGAACAGTACATGACATTGCCCAACAGAGGAAGATAGAAACGGCGGCCAAATAATTCTATTTTTAATAGAGACTGTTCTCTTATTTCTTGTGGTGCAGACAATAGAACAGCAGATGAAGCATAAGCTGGGATTTTTTTTAACTGAGGGTAAAATATCTAGACTAGTAAAGATTATAATATGCAGTAATTCTGAATCTCTTGGGTGTTTTTGCATCGTTGTGTATTTCATTTACATCTCTTCGTAGTCATTTTGTGTCTGCTTGCAGTTGATTTATGTCTTTGCAGTTGTTTTACACCTTTGTGTCTTTGTGGTTCTGTATGTGCTACTGTACACTTATGACTTTGTGGTGGTTCTGCATCTCTAAACAGTCATTTTGCATCTGTCAGTCTCTCTTTGTCTTGTTGTTGCTTTGAATCTTTTTGTGGTTGTTTAGCATCACTCTGTACTTGTTTTGTGTCTCTCTTTCACTCTGACTGCTCTCTCAGTTTTTGTCTCTTTGTTCTTGTTATGCATCTGTTTGTACTTATCTTGTGTCTTTTTGTCATTCTTTTGTCTGTTTTAAGTTGTTTTGTGTCTCTTGTTGGTTGTTAACATTTCTTTTTGAAAGTAAAAGATGACTTTGTGCAGTGGCTCTGCTCCAGATTAAGACCTGATTACTGTACAGTGAGACGCTGACTTGAACTTGATATAACTTGCTTGGTGAACTTTGTCAGTACTTTGTAGAGAGTACTCAGCTTACTTCCTCACTGTTTCATAAGTTGCTGAGGCATCTGTTTGCCTCAGTGTCGTGCCTTTTTACCCTGTTCATCACCTCTACTCCCGGGCATGCACTCAAGGCGCTTCCTTTATCAGACAGGAAATGCTAATTGCATGGCACGCTATCACATGCTTAAACTGTGCTGTGAAGAAAATCTTTTTGTGAAAACTAAAAGGGATCCTCCTCACGTTGCCTAAAGCCATCACATGATGATGCATAGTGCATAGTGAAGACTAGTTTAAAAACTCTCAGCTTGAAGCTATGAACCTTCAACACTTTATAACATGGCTATAATTACTCTAGCACAAATGCAAAGGTGGTGTTTAATTCAGTCGTCTGGGTTTTGTCTGGATTAGGGGAAACCTCTTCTCTACTTATTTTGGGCCTCAGACGTTTGACAGTGGTTCTGCTTTGGTAGGAAAAGAAACCACACTAACATTTTTCTTCCCGCTCGTCTAAAATCTGACTTGATACGCTTTCTCCTGTCAGGGGAGTGAATTGTTTTATTGACATCTTCTCGATCCGGCTGCACTGCTGACATCTATCAGGTGAAACACTGAGTTCTTGCTGGTTCCTTGGAAAGAAGGCGTGTAGGAGGATGCAAGTATAAGCTTGCTCCAGTTCTAGACAAAACTTCATGAACTTAACGTTTCATTGTTTTAATTATACAAAGTGAACAAAATATGTCTAGAAAAGAGGTTATCAAGCCTTTAAATGATGGAAAATTATTTGTTTGGCAGATCCATTGTATTAGGATACAGCTTCTTGACACTGACAACAACAATGATTTATTTATCAAAACTGCTGCAGATGAAGTTTTTGTCAGTAGAGTTGTGGATTAATTGACATCAGCTCTACACTTGTAAGATGGTATTTGAATATTTTAAACTAAAAATCTACAAAACTAGACTATTTAGTTACTCATCATTCAAATAACTTAAACACCACTTTTTGTTGCTGCAACTAATGTAGATTTTCAGTATCAATTTTCTGCTGGTTATTTTTTCACTCCAGTATCAAAAACAAACATAATGTCTTTAAATGTTCTAACAGTTATTGTTGTCTGTGTCAGTTACTGAATGAGCATCTGTTTTACAAAAGCAAAATATACAAGCTAAACAGACCAATTAAAATTTAAAGCCAAACTTACGAGCTGATAGTCTGACATGACGATAGAATAGAGCCTAAGAGAGATCACGGATTACTATGATAGTAATATAAATATTTTGTAATAAGCTGTGCAACTCATGCACAGTATGCAAAATGTTTTTAATTAAAGCCTTCCTGGAACCGTTAATGTAGACATCAGAAATGTGTAGGATGATAAAATGATTGAAAGCTATAATCACAGCGTGATCCTGCTGAAAGTTTATACATTACGATGTATTATCACCCAGCTCTAATACCTGTAGAAATGCCAGATTTGTCTCAAACTGTACAACTCACAAACTGGTCACTCTGTGTAAATCACGTCAAATTGCACAGAGGAAGGGACTTTGTGTCCTTTTTAGTTTCGATCAATCTTTGGGATACTTTGGGACAGGATTCTTATTTAAATCATAATAAACCTTCACATACTGTAAACGGAGTGAACAGAAGAATCATCTGTTGCTTCAAGCTGCACTTAGTTATTTTCTGATCCCTTGTTTTTCTCTCTTAAGGCATAAGGAACAAAAACCTCAACATCAGGTGCTCAGTGAATCATTTACCCCTTAGAGAGACTTGTGAGAGTCATTCGTAACAAACGTGCAGCTCAGCAAAATAAAAGTCTTAATTAAATACAAATATTTTATGAACTTTCAATGCTGTTTTTGCAGCAAGGGTTATATACTCTCTAACCCAAGCTTGAAGTGTATAGTTGAAGTGCTCCTGTGTGTGTGTGTGTGTGTACCGTGAGGAATGATCCTATGACGCAGTTTGTCTGTAACAATGCAGGAAGTTAGAAACTCCTGTCCCCCTCCTCTGAGTCTCTGTTTACTTTTCTCAAACAGCTGGTCTCTAAGCAGCTCTGCAGAGATACACAATGGTTTCCCCTTCAGACAGACACACTCACTCTCTGTAGACACCAGCAGAAATGCGCACACTGAAACACTCACTGCTGTCACTTTGAAATGATGAAATATTAGGGACTCCCAACATTTACAGTGATGAAAGTACTTAAACTGAGTAGTATAACTCCACTAAGTTGGTTTTCTGTGTTGGAAATATTTCTGAGTGATTAAAAGTGAGACTAAATATGTGTTGCATTCAGGGCCCTGGCAACCAGATTAACCATCTTTCAGTACTGTAAGAGGCGTACATGACACCTATGAAAGCCTACAGAGCATGTCACTGACATTTTACCTCTGGGGGTTTTGATTTAACGAGAATAAAGGTCAGTGGTCATGTCGCTTTACTGTATGTTTTCAAATTCACAAATGCACCTAATATTTTAGGAGTATTAATGGTATGTGAAGTTGAAGTAGTAATTAACCTGTTTAGAAAAACTGTGACGTTTGTGCTAAGCTTCATTTATGACCTTTATAAAATGATGCCCCCAAGTGCTTGGTATGTTTGTCACGAATCTGATTATTGTACACTTGTTAACTTTTACAACAATCTACAGATAACATGAAAAACTACTGTGAACAGTAATATATACTCTTTACAAGTAAGTTGTCATAGGCGTTTTGTGTTTGCTTTAGAAATGTTGCACATCCATCAAACTGACATTTCAACACTTGTGAGATGGATCCATTTTTGTTAAGCTATGCGACCAAAACAGTAGTTTCTCTCACTGACACTGAAGGCGTAAGCAAAGGAGAAAAAAAAAAGATGACGTGAACAAATGCCTAATAATTCAGCGTTGCTGTTATAAGGAAACAAATACGAAATGCAGTATGCAGTGGAGGGTACTCATGGCGAAGGGGAAGGTTCGTGATTACTCCTGTTTTTACGAACACTGTGCAAAACAGCAGCGATTATTTTAGCTGATATTCACTGAATTATACAGTAGAATTAAAATGAATTTGTTGGTGTTTGTGCTGGTTTTATAGATGTACGCACACTGTGCTTTCTATTTTTATGAAGATTTTTCAGTTGTTTTCACACCACATCTGTAAATGTCTGCTGGTGCATTTTCAATAAATACAGCAAGTTATTGTTTCTTCTGTGGTGTGTAGTTGTAACTATGTGGACAATTGACATCTGTAGTGTTGTAATTCTCATATTTACTGCTTTAAATACAGGAGTCACTGTTGTGCAGAGTACTGCGCTGTAGGATGTGTGGCCTAGTTAGTATAGCAATGGAGAAATGTGACCCGGAGTTAAAACCCACTGGTTTAGAAATGAGTGTGGTTTATTAACCTTTCTGACAATGTGTTGTGACCTGCTTTCACTCTCCCTTTTCATGCGTTTAGTTTTGCTG
Organism: Sandelia bainsii; assembly: GCA_032362345.1. Lineage (NCBI taxonomy): Eukaryota > Metazoa > Chordata > Actinopteri > Anabantiformes > Anabantidae > Sandelia > Sandelia bainsii. The sequence continues at coordinate 5,455,104 of JAUMHL010000003.1, read as the reverse complement.
TAAGTGGCTTCATCCAGACGATGCCTTCACTGGCTACGTGGTGTTTGTCTTCTGTCTGCTTCGCTCCTGCTGCTCACTGTGCCCCTGAAAATGCCCAGACTTGTTAGCAACACCAGTGTTTATAGGACTGACTCTGCATTCCTCTTGTCTTATAAAAGGCTCCTCGCACCAAAGCCCAACAGGTCTGGTCTCCTGCTTCAGCACAGAACATGCTGCGTGATAAATGGTGGACAACTGCAGTGAAACAGGGTACGTTTAACAAGGTGGAAAATGTTTATCCTCTAAAGCTGATGAAGGGAGACGGGGACAGAGCTTCTCATCCCTCCAAACATCCTCCACTGTGCCGACACGGATGTTTATACACATAAATTAAGTTTGTGTATTTTATTACATTAACCTGATGATTGTTTGGAAGTCTAATGTGTGTGGATGGTGGTTGTATTACACTTTAAGCAGGTGCAACATTGTTTTTACGAGCCAAAATGGTTCAGATTCCCATCTTGTTGTTTTCACCGCCTCAGTAATTTGCAACAGAGAAAGAGTTTCCTGTTAATGATCAATGTCTGACCTCGGTGCTGACTGTGGTTAAATATCCAGAGTTAGAATCAACAACGCCAGTAACCTGCTCCAATCAGAGTTACCTAGAAATGGCCAGACACCGGACAAACAGTTGTTTCTTTAAAACAGACGTCAGGCTTTTTTACCTTTGTATTGAGCTGTTTCATTCAACCCACGCAAATAAATGTCTCAAAATGAAGATCAGAGAGGTTTGTGATGCCTCTGCTGTTTGCTCTGGCCTTGTGCTTCATGTCCGACATGCTGTGAAGTTCCTCTCCAAATCTGTTTTAATCCCACTGTCAGACCACGATCGGGTTCTCCTGTACCTCACATCTGCTGCAGCCTTAGTTTGCATTGTACAAAAATGAATCATGAGCCCTTTCTAATTAATTTATTAAAGTCAAGCTGAGATTAAAGTTGGTGTAAACCTAATTAAGTCTAATACAACAGTGCTGCAATAAATTCTCCTTCGTGAAGGTTATGATGTAGCATCTAAGCTGTTTATTCCACTTTATGATCCTTTTGGAGGTAGATTTATTTTTCCTGTTGTTTTATTGTTATTATTTTGTCCACAGCTTTTTATTTTAAAGAGGCTAAATAACAGAAGCACCTCTGTGTATAATGAAATATGCAGCATAATCTACAGCCTCCAAAATGATCATACAGTCAAATCAACACCTTGCTTTGACATTTGTGCTTATATAATTACCAAAAAAGAAGAAATTTAGGTTTCATTTATATTTCTGCAGTCATGCTAGTACTGGGTAGTTTGAGTTCAATTGAAAGGTTTATTTTCACCGTGGTCTTTATAGAAATGATTTGTTGTTGTTCATTCAACAAAACAAAATAAACACAGTGGTTTGTCAATAGACTTCTGAGAAAGGCTTTGTTCGAAAGCTATGTTTACATGCACTTCAGTAATAAGGTTACAGTCGTCTTTCTTATTAATTATCATGTAGACAATAAACCTGGTGTCCATAATCGGGGTAGAGGATCAGAGAAACATAATTTTTCTCAGCTATATTCACTCTCCATGTATTCTCTGCCATGTATACACGCAGCTGGGTTTCTAATCCGGATTTTTACAAGTTCACATGTGCAGAAGAAATAGGCTCCAGAAGATACAATAATAAAATATAACTAAACAAAAAGATACCTCTTCCTATTTAAAACAAGCAGATTAAGTCTGAAACTTTATTTTGTGAAAAGCAGCAGTGCTCTACCTGCCTGCCTGTCTTTCACTACGCAACACAAACAGAATAAAAAACCAGGGAACAGCAGAGAGTTAAAATCTGTGAGCCATACATCCAAAAAAAGATTTACAGTAACCAGTATATGTATATACGTTCTGTGATTACCTGCGATTACCTGATTTCTCTGAGAAATCAGGTTACTTAAGTGCATGTAAACACACTGATTGGGATGTGAAATACTTTTAAGCTTGACAACAGGCACAACAAAGCACAACAGGTGTAAAAGATGTATGTCAAACATG
>JAUMHL010000003.1:5392609-5452951 GCA_032362345.1 Sandelia bainsii | reverse complement strand
TGGGATGTGAAATACTTTTAAGCTTGACAACAGGCACAACAAAGCACAACAGGTGTAAAAGATGTATGTCAAACATGTGGGCTAGTTAAAAAGAAAATTAGAACAAAACATTTTATAACGATATTTGTAAGTTCTACAGATCTAAGTTCACAATGTGTGTTCAGCAAGCTGTCAACCACTGCCATGGAAAAAAACACACCCAGGGGCTTCAAACTTTAAACGTCAAAAAAGGCTTTTTAAATGGAAAAAATGTGCACAATAGCTTCAGTAACATTATAGTTTACATTTTCTTACATAAAAAGTGAGAGGACTTTAATTTCAGTTTAATTTTGAAATGTGCTGTGAGGTACTGAGCCTATCTTAGACTGATTAAAAAAAAACATATTGATCTTTAAATGCTTGAGAGATGCAGAGAAAGAGTTAACATCCTGGCCTCGGTGAATGGATTTTTACATGTTGTGTCACGCTTAGGCAGCCAAACCAGTGTTTCCGTACAGTCCCTTCAAATTACAGTGTGTGAATGCAGGGAGTTTCACACAAAGGGAACCTCTCTCCCCAAGGCACAAATAAACTGGGTTTTAGCAACAGTAACTACAACAGACAGGCTGAAACCAGTTCAGGGATGTCTGTTTAACGTGGTGGTAACCTCGGAGCAGCTTTCACTTTGACAGAGAGGCAGAGCTGGGACAGGGAGGGACCAGGGAGAGAGGAATTTTTATGGCCATATTTTGTGTGAATGAAATTGAATATGGTGGGGAAAAAAGACAGCACTGTTTGCCATCCCACAAAGTGGGTTAATATCTATTCCTTCTTTTTGTCGGAGGCAGAACACTTGAGTCTTTATTTTTTTTTCCTCTTTGTGCTGGTTTTAATGGCGGACCCATCGACTCACTGTTCACACTCTGTGTAAAATAATCTTTTGAAGATGGAAAATGTGAATATGAGACCAAGCACTTGTGCCCTTCATCCATTTTCTGTGAGCTGTAATTGTGAGGTGTATCTCACAAATGGCAGTGTTGTTTTTAATCAGCCTGGCCTTTGCTACGTGGAGGGTGTTCTCTCCCTGACGAATCAGCCCTCAGGGCAACCACATCAGGGTGGTGAACAGAGAAACCTCCGCAACACCTGCTAACATCTTGCTCTGAGGAAACCCATTTGTCATTTGGCTAATTTGTGAGAATTTCAGGTGGCAGCTTGTAAAGTAATTATTATTTTATTGCGTTTTTTTTTTTTTTACAAGACAATAAAATATAACTATAAAATAAACTAAGGAATATTTTTATTTTGTAGGAAATTGCTTAGAAGATCTTTTTGTTTGTCAGTTCTTCCTGATCTTTAGACTCAAAGATACTTTTTGCATGAATATCTTGCATTTCCTGTCTTTTCTCCCGTGATAACTGCTATGTGTTAAAACAAAGACATTTTACTGAAGAATCTGTTAAATCCTAAGGAGGCTCTTTAATTAAAGCCCTGGAAATGTCAACGAGTTGAGCTTAAATATGACTGAATGAAAGATCAAAATGTAGGCCTTTAAAATGACATTCACCCAACTTATGCATGCTTTCTTTAATTCCAGTTCTTGTGCAGTGATCACACAATGTTTGTGATTTAACCAAAAATGTAGAAATGTAGTTTTTTTTTAAACTTAAAAATGTCTTTATTAATCGTGCAGTCTACACAAGAATGAGAATGACTTTGTAATGCAAGATGTGATGTCTTCTAATTTGTTTTTGTTAAATAAAAAAGTATTTAAGTTCAAGTGAAAGAAAAGCAGTAAATCCCCACATTTAGAAAACTGAAGTTGGGAAATTTTCTTTTCTTTTTGCTTGAAATGAACTATTGATTATTAAACGGTTCATAACCTCTCAGCTGGTGGTGTGAGAGCCCATGGAGGTCTTGTTTTAGTACTGGTAGAGTCTCTTGTTATGCTGGTTTAAATTTGGTCTTTCTTCTTTTTTTGTCTCCTTCTGCTGAAGTTCCTCTCTAGCTTTTCTTCTTCCCACTTCACCTAAAAACATTTGCTGCGTACAAACTCTCAGTTTGAATGTCTGTCAAACTCCTGCCTCTTTATCAGTCGTTGGTGACTAATACCACAGCTGACACCCCCCGCCTGCTTGTGCAGAAAAGGTCTATCGTGTGTGTTTCAACTTTGTGCACGTACGTCTGTGTTTGTGAGTTCCTTCATTATTCGTTAAGCCTTGCACCTTCTCGTCTGTGCTGCGAGCGTCACTCTGTGGAGGCAGCAATGTATTTTCTTGTGAAACTAAATGTTCTGCAAATGATCAAGGCATCGTTCATTAACAGCCTGCCAAAGCCTTTTTTACCTGTTGCTGCTCAGACGTCCACGGCGGAGGGATGATGCGTGTTTGTGTCCGTCACCGTAAGCTTGCCACACACTCTTCTGTTTACGTACGACCCCCTGAAGATAGATGACCTGAGTATTTACAGCCTTGTGTGTGTGAGTCCTCGGCTTCATTTTGTGTCAGTAACAAGGACTGCTGCCCAATCAGTCAAATTATTGAGCTTAAACTTTTCAAACTGAAGCATTAGTGAAAGGCTCAGGCAGACTGAGATAAATTGGAGCTAACGAACAGTGACCTTCTTGCGCACACACATGCACTTTTCCCTCCACAGGTGAGCTTCTGTGGCCTGCAGAGCCACTTCCTGGAAACTTGGTTGAGCAGCATTGATGTTGGCAACTCAGAAAGGTGAGTGTTGGCGTCTGAGCAGAAGCGATGAGGGGGAAAAGCAGGGTGGGGGCCGGCAGGATTTGCCTCTGCTCACGTCAGCACAGGGACCCAGAATAGTGGAAGAAATTTTCCCTGCAGTGGAGAAGCAGGCGATGCCGGGGCTGGATGTCACATTATTTGGAGATGTGCTCATGACACACTGAGTGGGTGGAGAGCTCCTATGCTCGCTGAGGATATATGTCATGTGCAGAGATGCCCCAACAAACCTGCCTCTGTTAGACGGGGGCTGTAGATTCCCAGGGGGTCTTTTTTTTATGCTTGTGGGGAAAATGTGACATGAGTTAAGCTGCTGGAGTTGGAGGTAAAACAAAAATAAATATAAAAAGCTTTGGAAAAACAGCTCAAATTAAAAAAAGGAAGCCGATGTCTGCCAGCCGGAAACCCTTAAAAGGGTGGATGTGTGGGGGCGCTTTTCTGTGTGTGTGTGTTTGTGTTTAAGTATGTGTGCAGCTGCGTGTGTGTGTGTGTGTGTGTGTGTATGCAGAGCTGGCATTGCTTAATGGTTTGCACAAGCAAAGCCCAATGTAGGGGTTGCCAGGGAAACAGAGCAGCATGAGTCTTGGTCTGCAGGTGCTGTTCCTTGTGTCCTACTGCTGGAACCTCCTACGAATGTGGAGGGAGGGGAGAGAGGGGGTAACAAGACGAAGGAGAGCAGGAAAGCACAAGGAGAACTGGATAAAAAAGAAGTAAATAGCGGGGAAAGTTAGAATTATTGTGACAAACCTTGGACAGAAGTAGGGTAACGTAGGGTTATGTTAATGAGATGTTAGTGTAACATGTTGGTCTTATGTATGAATGAGCATGCTGGTCACTTTTATGTAAAAGTCACAGCAGGAATTTTATTAGGTGTCACACATATGGATTCAAAATGCTATCCTGCTATCCTGTGTGAATGAAACCTGGTTTTGCAGCCATGTACCCCCCGCAGAGCTTGACAGATTCAAAATCAGCCTGGCTACAGTACAAAGTGACTCAGTGCAGCCAGTTGAAAGCTGTGAAGGTTCTTGAACCGTTCAAAACTTTAAACAAAATGGAGAAAAAGCTGATTGTTGAGATCTGTGACCCAGCTCTCTGTGATGTCTCCACAACATGCAAAGATCAAATCAACAATTTTAAGTTGTTGAAGAGATTAAGGTTAAGTTGTCTAATTTCAGATCAGGCTATAAAAGCTAATGTTCCACTTTTGAGCTGAAACTGTTCAGTCAGTTGATTATTTAGTTAGTTCATCAATAGAATACAGACTATATTTAAATCAACCATTTTTCATGAAAATATAGTGAAACAAGGCCAAAAATGTTCTGGCTGCAGCTTCTCGATTGTGAGGACGTAATTAAAAGAGCTCCAACCAAACATAAAATGAGCAGAAACGATGTAGAAAGGCTGCAGTCGTCACGATTTATTACCTAATTCACATTATTTTCTTCAAAATTACGTCATTTTTTCCCCCCCTCTGACAAATGTAAAAAATAAAATAAAATTGGAAATACACATTAAATGTTAAAGTCAAAGTACTCCCAATGTGAAAAGGGCTTAGGTCAAGGCCCTCGGCTGCAACGAAAGTCACACTGGAAAGAAAAAAAAAAAAAAAGCCCAGAGTATCTGGCAGAGAGCAGGGCAGTAAGGTTTGAGGGTTGATGTAGAAACGGGTGGAGGTGACTGTGTAACATTCGTTGATTGTGTGGATGTCAGTTTAGATCTGGTGGAAAAAGCCACTATTTCCCTTTTTGTGTCCAGTGAGTGACAAGCCTGGAGGTACATTCAGTTCAAGAACAGGCTGCACTGCGATTCCCCCTCTGTTCTCGTCATCCTTTTCCCAGTCAGCGTTCGTCTGGCCCGGCCAGGCTGCGCTCGGATCATGCATTGATTCATGAGGCCGTTGTGAGCGCTGCAGCCTCTGATTTCCTGCATATATGTTTATGAACACATGCTCTCTGATGTTGGTATTAATGGGAGCGGTTTGCCGCAGTGACATAATAACTCACAGCATCAATAATTCAGCAACGGTATCATAAAATACAGGAAAGTTTCTCTTCAGCCTTCAGGAGACCTTGACTCAAAGTGACACGTCCTCTGCTGCTGTGCTCACCAGATGTTGAGGTGGAGCTGAGGGCTGGTGGGCAGATGGGTGAGAAGCAGAGGTTTTCTTTGTGGTTTCCTTAAGGTCAGGCTGTGTGCTGTGTTTATCAACACGGACACTTACTGTTTCTCTGTTGCGTGGGACGTCTGCCATCATCGCTGCTGCACGCCGGCCAATCAGAGCACAGCTGTGTGGTTGTGATTCTCGAGAGTCACACGCATCAGGCAGGGGAATGACTAACGATCAGGCGCTATGGGAACGGAAGCTGCTGCTTTGCTTACAGGGGACAAACAGACCCCCACAACACTTTAAAAACCCTGTCGGGGGACGTGTCAGATTGCTCTCTTAAAAATGTCCACACAACAGTCTTACTCAAATGTTTACTGTCCAAAAACAGCTAACTGTTTCCCCCTCCTTCTAGTCTTTATGCTACGCTAGGCTAACCACATCCTGGGAGTGGGCGTGACAATCTTTTTAATCACACACACAGTTCTCCACAGTTAGGGATGTTTGTAATTAATGATGAAAAGAATAAAAGCAGAAAGTTGTTTTCTGGAGGCTGCTAGGTTTAGCTTTTGCTATGACTGCTGTATTCACGTTTATTTGATACCATTACATTTATTTACTGCCCTACAGTAAACAACACGATTTGTTCTCTAATGAAGCTGCAGGATGTGCAGCATTGTTTGTCGTGTTTAATGCGTCACGTTTTCTCTGAATAATCACTGAATAATGACAGACTGGATTGGAAGCAACATAATATCTATTAAATATTGTGGCAGACATCTGTCATGATATAAGAGTGTTGTATTTTATAAATTAACACTTAACTGATTACTGATTGTTGACATTGCTGGTCAATCAATTAAGGAAAATGCTTAAATTTTTTATCCCTAACACTTTATGATTCAGACCTCAGCACACTGAGAACTGAGCTTGTTACATTGGAATTCAGCATGTTGACTAAATGAGCTTCAACCACAGGCCAGTGTTTGTTATGCAGACAAATCGTAGTTTCTCATCTTCACTTAAAGCCCAGAAATCAGGTTAAAACATTATAAAACTGAGAAAAGCAGCAAATTCTCAGAAGCTGAAAGAAGAAGCTCAAACCAGTTAATGTTTGCTTGATAATTGACTTAATCAGTAAACTGTTACCAGCAGAGTTGATGATTTCTGTTCTGTCCGATAGATTAATCAATTAATTGTTGGAGTGAAAAAGTGTTTTCAAACTAAACATTTTTTTAAGTGTTTAGAGAGGGATGAAGTCAGATTAGTACTAACACCACACTGTGGAAAAAACATAAATACAGATGCATTTAAAATTAGGAAAAAGTATGCACGTGTAATATGCATTGAAAGTGCCATTTTACTCATTTAAGAATCTGGAACCATTTTTGCATCTAAATGACTTTTTGTGGCTTTTTTCAGCTCTACTTGTATTTATTGTTGGGTTAATTTACAACACATTTATTGTAATTTTTCATATGATTTTATATGTAAAAATCTTTTATAGGAACAATTATGATATTTAAAGTCTTAGAGGAAAAAAAAGTAAAGTACATGTACCTCAAATTATTATATTATATATTTGGTTAGATTTCACCACATCAAAATGAACCAGTTCTGCAATGTGGCTGAATTTTACATACAAACATGTTCCCTCTGTGGGGTCTCTCCAAGAGAAATAAAACAATAAAAACAAAAACAACAAACAGCAACAGGACCCTGCCTCATATCAGTGTTCATTCATAAACTCCACTCTTTGTTTTCCTCCCTGCTTGTTCAGGATGTTAACCATCAGAAATATGTTTCTTTTTTATCTCTGCGGTTTGTGCGTTTGTAAGGTATCGACTGAGCGAAGAGGCGTTGCAGGAGTGGGAGGAAGTCAGCGTTGTATGCCCTGACGTGTCTGTCAGTATCAGGGAAAGGGGAGTGAATGGGGGAGAGGGGGAGGGAAGAAGGGAGGAGCGTGTTCCCGTATGCCTGGAGATCCAGTGGACTCTAGTAGGTTGACTGTGAAAGACTTACTGTGAGTCACGAGGGAGGGAAGATTGTCTTCAGTGGCAAGAAAAAATATGTGAATTCTCTGTATTGACCTGGTTTCCTGCAGTAACTGATCATAAAATGTGATGTGATCTTCATCTGCGTCACAAGTAAAGACAAAAACAATGTACTCAGGTTAATAACACACAAACAATTATAATCTTTATCAAACACATTCAGACATTCTAGTGAGAAAAGTAAGTGTTCTCTTGGATTTAATCATTTGTTGGCAACTTCAAGCTAAGTTCTGGTAGCTGCAAATTAAACCTGTAAATGTTCAGGAGGAAAACTGGATCATTCCCACTCACAGCTCAGACATAGTCTGGTGTGAACAGCTGTCTTCAGGCTTCCGGTCATTCCTCAGCATCTCTGTTGGGTTGGTGTCTGGGCTCTGACTGAACCACTACACAAAGAGGATTTTCTTTCTTTGAAATCACTCAGTAGTAGATTTACTACAGTGTTTAGGGTCATTGTCCTGCTGCACAACTCGGCTTCTACTGACGGACGATGAATTCATTTTTAACAAATAAAACACAGCCACAAATCCACGACTTAACTGTAGGCTTTGTCTGTATGCTACAGCACAACAACATAGGAAATAATAATAATAATAATAATAATTAATAATAATAATTGATACTACACTAAACTTGACAACATTATGTTTCTGCGCCCAGTGGGAATAACTGGGTACAATTATGATTATTATATACACAGACTGCAATTAACATTTATTATCTGTTCCAGTTGAATCTTTTCTGTAGGCAGATTCTCAGTATACACACAAATACTTGGCCAATAAAGCTGATTCTAATCTGCTGGGGTTTTTTTCTACAGTTGATTGTTTGGTTTGTAAAACTGTGAAAAATTGACCCATGAAAACCACAGAGAAGTGACTTCATCAGGGCTCTTGTTTTGTTCAAACTATAGTAAAGAGGAGCATCAAATGTGAGCAGCTTGTTCCAGCTCTATTATTAACTACCGATACTGTAAGTACTTAGTTGTATTCCATCACGCCTTCATATTTTGGCTGATGTGATTATAAAACCAGTATTATTAGTCATTCGGAGTAGTACAAAGGTCTTTTGATTTGGTGAAACCCTGATTGTTTGAAAAAAGCTTCCTGAAGGTGAACTCATGCTCTGCTCCACTCTGCCGGGGTCAAGCGGTCATATCGAGCCCCCCGTCAGGCGATTGTGTCAAGCCGGCTCATTTGACAGTAGAAAATCTTTTTTATTGTATTTTTTTTATAAATGGAAAGTTGCTCACTCGTGCCGCAGCAGCGTAGTGTTTCTGCAGACACGGAGAAAGATAAATGCCTCCGAAAAAGAGTCGATGTGAGGGTGAAAAGGAAAATGAAAAGGGGCAAAGCAGCGGTAGAGGATGCAAGAGAACCTGAGTTAAAGATGTGAAACTGAGCGTGAAAGACGAGGAGTATGATTTTGGGTTAAGGAATCGATGGGGACAAATGTACGGAGGGTTAATAGGGAGGCTGTGAAAATATGTTTTAAGAGGGAGGAGGAGGAGGAGGAGGAGAAAGGGGCGCCTGCCTGCTGGCAAAGCTTCACCTTCTTGCGTAACTTGGCCGTTTCTTCCTTTAGCCGCTGTTGCCATGGGGAGAGATTTTAGGAGGAGGGGGTTTCTGAGATGCCTTTCGGATGAGAGAGACTCTGGGGAATTCTGAGCTGTGACGATCCCAACGTCCCTCCTCTAGCAGCACAGCGCTCGCTGCGGAAGAGCTGCAGGAAAATAGGTGATTGGTTATTTTTAGACCGTGCATTTTGCATGATTTGAGGGTAAGCACTAAGCAAAGCTGCTGGCCACCGCCAAACAGATTTCACATAAAAATAACGATGCTGCTGCTGTTGTGCGAAAAGCTTTGTGAGAGACTCAGAAGTTGTTTGTGGGAACTTAAAGGGCATCAGTGTGTGCCTCAGTCTCTGGTTCAGGTGTGCTTGTAAAATGAAAACCAGGCATTGTTTACAATTTTTATTTTCATTGTTCATGGCATGACTAACAGTGAGTCTCAGTGTGCAAGTGTTTCTGCAGTCCAGTCCTCTGTGTGTGTGTGTGTGTGTGAGCTCAGACAGGAACAACAGCCTCATCCAGTGAGTGAGTGATGAAGAAAACATGCGTCCTCACCTGTTGAGCCGTGATGATGAGCAATCAAATTATTATGTTCATAAACTGATGGAAATTAAAGCTACTGCATGTTCGATAATCACTTAAAGCAGTTAAACATTTTGTTGTTTTCTTTTTAATACTTAAAAGAAAGGGTTGAAATCTACCTCATACGGAAGAGGATTAGGGCCACCATGAAAATATTATTTGAACTCAAATAATATTTTCATGGTGGCCCTAATCCTCTTCCGTAACGTCACATAGTACAGAGCTGGAGTTAAAAAAAATGCGTTTCTGTTTGAATGTTAGATGGGGAAAAAATAAATGTTTGAATTGTAATGACTTGAAATTTAAAATTTACAGTCTTTAAGTGTATCGGACCATTTTAAATTAGTTAACCTTGTGGTCCTGCAGAGACAGTTTTTTAAATTCACTACCATCTTGATGTAACGTTATATCTGACCTTTTGACCTCTCACTAAACCAGTCTAACAAATAAAAACAACAAGTCTTGTCGTCTACAACAAGCCTATAGACTCACTTCGTCTGTGTAATTTCTAGACTTGTTAACTTTTTAAGTTTAAGTTATTCATACTTATATACTGCTGGTTACAGCTGCTGAAAGATTTGCTGCTTGTCACTGTTTTATATGTTTGTAAACTGCATGTTATTTAGTGAGGTTTAGAGGTGCTGGTATGTGGGAGGTTTTACTTACAGATAAGAAGGCTGACTGTTCCCTTTTGTTTCCATTTGTACTAAGCTAATTGCATTTTTGGGTGGAGAGTCTTGTGAACGCTATGCAAGACTTGTGTTTGTGTGTACAATGGGCACGTGTTCACTCACGCATTGGAAGTGTTTTATTTACATAGAGAACTGACAGATTAACTCTTCAACCAAGAAGAAGAAAAGAACATTTGTTGGTTATGTGTAACCCCAGCTCTATGAGTAGAGGTGTAGTAGCAGCACTGGAAGTTAGATTGTTTCAGCATTGTTTACATGTTTGATATATTTCTCTGTTTTCTGTAGGAATTATTTGGTGCTGGAAATACGTTTATGCACTTAAAATGCTCCAGCACTAGTATTTTGTAAACTCAGCATAACAAGCCTTATTTCTAGTTATATTGAGGATAAAGATTCTTGATTAATCTGGTATTTTGGGGCAACTAATGACTATTACTAGTATTGATTAAAGATTTAATCTGTAAAATGGGGAAAAACGCCCCATTTTCAGGTTGTTTGTTTGCTTAAGAAACAGATATTCAAGTAAAAGTGCTACAAAACAGGAAGAACATCAGGAGCTCAGGAGAATATTTGACATTTTTCTTGTTTAGTTAAAATATTTATCTTCAGTAAGGTTGGTTTATTCATTTTCCTTTACAGCTGATTTAACAGACTAATTATTTTATTTAATACACTGAGTTACAACAGACTCTCCAAACTGTGTAGTTGATCTGTAAATGTTCACAACATACATCCTGACAGGATTTTCTCCATTTCACCGACTCCTATAAATAATCATGACTTGCAGTCGTACTCAGCAGTCTCTTCCCTGTGGAGGCGGAATTGAGTTCAAGTCCAAGTTAACCCCTTACGTCACACGTCTTCCTCTCTCTCTGTCTGACTCTTGTCTTTCTGTAGCTTCTCCTATTAGCACCTTCATTAGTCTTGTCATGTGCGTCGGCTGCTTGCCCTACACAGATAGGATCAATGCACACAACGGATTGATGAGTATTTATAGCTTCTGCAAGGGTGTGGGAGGTTGTATGCCACAAGTAGGTTAGCAGCTAATCCGATGTTGTGTGTGTATGTGTAGAGGAATTAGTTCTGTTTTTAGAGCCTCCATCCTGCTTTGTTTTGCTGTTTGAGAGAAAGAGAGTGCTCTGCTACTGAGCTCAGGGAAGTCAGCGCTCAGGCAGTCGGGAAGGGCTTTCCCTGATTTAGAGTAGGGATTAAAAAAAAAAAGAGGCCAAGGAAGGAGAAGAAGAGAGGAGAGGAGGGGGGGGGGAGGAACACGAAGGCAGGGAGGAGAAAGCAGCGTGGTTGCTACACAGACAGAGGAGAAACCAGGCAGAAGTGAAAGTACAGACACACAGCTGTGTGTTGAGGACAGACGCTCGGCTTTTCCGCTCTGCAGTGACACTTTTCTTTTTTATTCTTTTGGGAGAGGCAGAGGAATATCAGCAGTTATTGGCTGGGAGAGGTCGGGAATGTCAGGTGTTTCCCCGTAAGTGTGTCTGAATCCAGGAAGGAAAACCGACCAGCAGCCGCTCTCTGGGAAAGTGTCAACTTTCTCTGGCTCACTTCTCCCTGCCAACAGGTACTGTGCAGTGCTGCGAGAGCTCGTCTTTTGTGCTGGTGACTTTGTGTTTTATTCCATCGCTGCAGGCTTTTGTTTCAGTGTGAGCTCAGTTTCACTGTCTGCGTCTTTTTCTTTCTTTCTCTCCTTCCTCATTTTCTCTCTCGTGTGTTACATTACATCACATCAGTTCTTCATTTTGCTGAAGTTTGCAGTTGCCTAGCTCTTTTTGTTTTTATTGTTGTTTCGTGGACGTTTGATCCAGCTGTGATGAGCAAAATTTTTTCAAATCAAACAGGTTTTTTACTAAGTTTTTGCACTGAAACCACAATTTATTGTCATTATCATTCAATCGGAACCATTTCTTTAAATAATTGACAAAAAAAAAGCCAGAAAACATGACTTCTTTTGTCAGGCCATCAGTCTAAATCCTTAAGATTGTCAAAGCAAGCTTATTTGTATAGCACATTTCAACAAGTACTTCACATGAAAAGCACAAGAGAAGGCATCAAAACACAGTAAAACACATGACACAGGGTAATATTATAAAGCCATGCACACATTTATACAGTTTACTGTAAAGTAAAACAGTTTTGTTTGAAGAGACATTTAAATTATAAGAAGAGCTGCACATTAATGGTGTCTGAGTTCATCGACTTGTTGTTGTCTCAACGTGTTTCACATTTTGAATTAAACAGGCAAGTAGCTGAATGTTGTGAAGTTTCTCAAGGGTTTACCATCATTAAAATATAACCTTAATCCACACCAGTCCACAGTTTCTGTCTGAATGTTGGCGACTCACTGACACCAACACTGCAGCACAAACTGTCAGCGGTGTCGTGTCTATCCTCCTCATCCAGGCGGCGGCAGCAGCAGCTGACGTACAGCGTGAGCGGGAGGACAGGATAAGTCTGTGTACTGTAGCCAGGGATGAGCTGGAGCTGTTATGCAACAGTTCAGTCCAGAGATAGAGCAGATCTGAACTTAGACACCTTCTTCCACACACCATGAGATCATCAGGCTCACTTAGCTGCCCCCCTGCTGGGTGACTTCACGTTCGAAGAGAAGCACCTATTGTAGGTGCTGCTACGTTCACGCCTGACTCTCTGTTTACATGCAACATCCTTGGTTTAATTTCTTTCATTTGTCTTTTCTGCTGTGATTTTATTACACACTCTTTGAAATGCATCATCTTATTAGCTCACTTGGCCGCTTCGACGTCAGCTGTGGCTACGGCTAATCTGTGGTGCTACAGGATTTCCTGTTTACCACGCTCGCTCACTAAGTGTGTTTCCATCCAGGTGAAAAGTTGATGTATTGATTAAAACCAAGTGGATGGAAACAAGCTTGGTGAAAACATCATTGAATCAAGCGATTTTAAACGTCCAGTAAAGCCTCCAGGTCTGTGTGAAGCAACGAAGGAAACTAAACTGATGCATAAAACCAACACAAGCGCCAGTTTCCATCACATTTTCCATCGTTTTGAGGTTTGACTGTCGCTCTTTCAGTTACACCTTGTTACCATCTCTTCTTCTGCAGTGCTTTAATAGCATCTGACTGGAAAATTACCGCCACCAACTGTTTGACTTGGTGATAGTCTTTATCATAATTATTTTATTAACCTCAAATCTGCAACTGTTTTGATTAGTTGATTAGTTGCTGAATTCCTTTATTGAGCAAAAAATGTGATGTGTGAGAACCTTGTGTGACACTATTATAAACATAACTGGGCTCAGAACAGATGTGAACAGGGAAAAGGACAAACAGCGGGAACATTATTAGCTGCTGTCAAGTTTTAATGAGCAAAAAAGTCAGAAACCTCTGTGCTTAATGACGTTCAGCGACTTTTCTGTTGAATTCAAACTGCAGCTGTTTTTATAATTTGAGTAATTTCTCAAGGAAAAAATGTCAATTGAATGGTTCCAGCTTCTTAAATGTGAGACTTTGCTGCTTTTGTTTGTCTTACATTAAAGTAAATAAATAATATTTAGTTTTTCTAGTGTTTGTTAAACAATACAAGCAAATTGATGATGAGCTTTGAGCTGTGGGAAAGTTGCTTCTCATTGTTTTTTACGTTTTACTGGACAAACAATTAATTGATAAAGAAAATAATCAGTGACTGCAGCTCTGAACGGTGCCGTTTCTGTGCTCAGATGTGAGCAGAACGTTTGGTTTCATAAGACACAGACATGATGTTGGATCTCCGTGTCCTCGTACTGTTTCTAAACTCTGAAACAGAGGCGAGGGAAGTGGGCAGTGGGCAGTGGAGGGCTGCAGGCAGCAAAGGGATGGGGAGAGAGAGAATGGGGGAGTAACAAGTAGTGATAAAAAGAGGGAGAACAAGTGTAAGTGAAAACAAGGTGGGGAAAAACGACAGGAGGAGGAGGAGGAGGAGGAGGAGGAAGATACGGTGAGGGAACGCCGTGTCTCTCTTGCTCGATGTGGTTATGTAACGTTACCTCCTGCCTACTGCTGATGGCAGAGGAAAGCACAGAGTAACATCTGTGAATGGCGTGGAGGTGGGCGCTAACAACAATAACACCACAGAAGAAGCAGTGGCAGCATCTATCAAAAGGGGTCAAAAGATGCTTTTTACCTCCCAGATTCAACCTGGAACATGATCAGTCGAAACCAGCACCAAGAATCAGGCACGTGCAGCGTGGTTTACGTAAAAATACCTCGGATAACGTCACAGCCTGTTGATTAGTCAAACGTGATGGTTCCAGCTTCTTAAATGTGAAGATTTGCTGCTTTTGTTCATCTCACATCCTAATAAATCAGACATGTTTGGGTTTTGGAGTGTTGCTCAAACAAAAATCTCTTCTCAAACAAAAACAATCCCAAGTTCATACTTCTTCATGTTTCTGTTTTTGTTTTTCTTTTACTTATTCTAACATGTTCTTCTGATAATTATTTTCTGACATTAAAACCATTATTCTTATTTCAGTTCTAGTCAGGGTCTGACATGGTTAATCACTTTGTTGATGTGTAATCGTTGAGGTAATTTGTCCAAGACTTCTCCTTGTTCCAGCTTCTCCAATGTGCAGTTTTTTTTTCTGTTTCACATTATTGCAAACTGGAAATTTTGGATTAAAAACTCTGATTGCACAAGACAAGACTTCCCCCTTTCCACTGTGGGTGTTTTTTATTATTCTATTTTATTCCCTGGCAATTTGTTGACAAAAAACTTGATTGAAAAATAAATTATATTGAAAATATTT
The DNA here is from genome assembly GCA_032362345.1 of Sandelia bainsii. Taxonomy (NCBI): domain Eukaryota; kingdom Metazoa; phylum Chordata; class Actinopteri; order Anabantiformes; family Anabantidae; genus Sandelia; species Sandelia bainsii. Next base: position 5,438,444 of record JAUMHL010000003.1, on the reverse strand, counting down.
TCAGCTGTTTTTGAAGGTTTATGAAGTTTCACTTTTGCTGATGACTGTAAAAAAAAAAACATTTACATACCTCACAGTCCATTTTAATCTGTTTCTGTAAAAAATGAATAGTCCAGAAACCATTGGTTGAATGTAACTAAGTATATTAAGTAGAGTACTTCATGCTCCTTGATACTTCTACTTTGATTTAGAGAAAAATATTGTACTTTTTACTCCACAACATTCATCTGACAGCTATCGTTACTATTTAGATTTTACAAACGTATAAATAGCTCATAAAATCTAATGTTTAGTAGATTAAACGTTCATCAGCTTAATTAATGAAAATGGTTGCAGCAAAGTATAAAAAAGAGCTGCACCTCAACTAATAGAGTATTTGAACAGCATGGCATTAGTACTTCCTCTGACAGTGCCCGAGTTCATGTGATGTTTATCTGTAGAAACACCTCGACTGGTTTTTCACACGTTAAATCCCTCCAAAGGTTAATTTCTGACGCTGGTGCTAACGCCTCACTGGTTGATATACGCTGGCCTGTCTGTTGTTGCCACTGTGGAGACATGTCCCTTCGTGTTTACATGCGGGACCGGCCGTGTATATGTGAGAGTGTGTATGTGCTAAATGAGATGTAAAAGCAGATGGTTGTCTGGCGGCATCTGCAGAGACAGAAACCAGAGAGTGCCTCGGAGCAGCTGCAGGAAACCCCTGAGGGAGTCTACAGAGCCGGCCACCGGTCTCTCCGGGCGAGCCCACGGCACGCTAACAACACACTGTACGGCAGAAACACACTGGAAAAGGCTGAGTTAATGTTGGAACAGCTTTAACAAAATTCAGCCTGTGAAAGCTTCATTCTTGATGGATGTCGGCGCCTTTTCAGGGATGTTTTTTGCACTAAATGGTTCGAGCTGTGAGGCAGGTAAAAACTTTTTGAAGGGCAGGCGTGTTTAGTAAAAATATGTGCTTGCACTGCATTATGGGAAATACAGGACTTTTGGAGTTTGATCCTGGATATCTTTGCCCCTGAAATGTCTATACCCAGAATCCACCTCCTGTAAGTTTCATCTTCATGAGATAACAGAACAGTAACGCTAAATTATGAGGCGGTTTTCTAACGAGTGTGAAATTAAGCCATGTTCTTCTTCTAAAAATGCAGTTTTCAGGCAGAAGGAACATGTTTAAAGCATTTCTGCAGTTACCTCCCCCCACATTAAAACTCAGAGACACAATGTCAGAAAATAATAAAAAAGAAAATTAAAGGATTCCTGCAACACAAGTTTTTAGCTGTCAAAAACCTAAACAGCTATAATAGCTATAAAACATTTTATTAGTCAAATATTTGGCATTTTTACATTTTACAATTACAAGTCCACAGTCAATAAACAAACCATCTGTTGGTTCAGTCTGAAATAAGAAATGTCTTCATTAAATAATCAGGAGAAAACCTCTTGTTTAAATTAAATTATAATTGTTTTCATGTTGTTAAAATGTCTCATGTTTCCATGTACAACACTTCTCATTAACACGTCAGCTCCTCCCCTGAGGGTGGGTAGTGGAGAGACGAGCCTTGTTTAAACAGTAGAAGGAAGGAGGAAGAGAAAAGGTGAGAGGCTGCCAAGAATCTGAGAGTCTGAGCTGTTTGGAAACACGATCAATGACCTTGCATACCTTCAGATCCTTATTTCCTGCATGTCCTCGCTGCCTTTTGTTACGCTCAGCTCAGCCCCAGATCTAATTAAGACTTGTCTCTTTTCCTAGAAGGCTCAGCAGCTGTATTTGTCATTTCCCTCACAGTGAGGATGGGGTTGTGATTAGATTCGGAGATATGGCAGCAACATTTGTCAACCGGGTGAAACTTATTGGCCAGAATTGTGTTAGATTCGTCTGATTGGGTTCGATGTTGCGTCAAAGCCCCTGAGTTATAAATGTGTTACTGGTGGTGGAAGTCTTCCCTTACTTAACGGATATGTTCACTCCTCTTGTTCATGCTGGTCACGAAGATATTGTTTTTTAAAGCTGTTTTAAGTGAAGGAGGACACAATCCACAGTCCTTGTTCTTTACAAATTGTATTTCCATGTTGCTCCAAAACTAATGAGGCCTCAGCAGCGTGAGTTACACTAATCCATTGGATATCTTCCAAAGTCGAAAAAATACTTGTGTTGTGTTGCAGTGGAAGGAAAGCAGCAAAATGAGGCCAACTTATAATAAAAATGCTGAAATTAAAGGGAGATATAAACTTAATGTGACAAATTTGGAAGGTAGAAGTCTTACATTGTCTTTGGATGAACTTATAAATAAATTTTTGCACAGGAGGAGGACTGTAGATTTTGTCTCCCATCACGCATACTCACACTGTGCATATAACTGAGGGTGTGTACACGGACACGTTCGACACATGCATGGTACAGAACGTGATGACAACTCTGGACAGTAGCAACAGCAAGAAGAAGAGCTGCTTTGTTTGTTGTATTTGACTGGACGACATTAAACAGTTTGTGTGCAAAATTAAAAGTACATACTTATGACGCATGAAACAAGCAGCTAGTTTACATGTCTGACACATTTGTGCAGACGCAAAGTCATGTGTACTGAGTTCGCTCCGACCTTCACAGACTCAGGAGATGATACAGACGTGGACGAGGGAAGCATGAAGCGGCCTTTAACAGGAGGAATCATTACAGCAAGTAAAACCTGTTTCAGTGTTTGCACCCGAGTTTCAAAACGCATTTGAACACTTTACACTCAAACGTCCGGAGAACGCTGTAATAAATATCTATTCTGAGTTTGTCACACCACAGGAAAATGTGATATTAAACACCCACTGAAATTTGAATGATTAAAAAATCTGCAAGGCTTCCAAGTCAAAAAAGCAGTTCTCTGCTCTGAAATGAAGGGGTGTGTGCGAGGAAGGTGTAATCGTTTAGTCCTACTATCAGCAAATTATACTTAGGTATTAAAAGTAAAAGTACTCTTACCGTACTCTGTTCTCCTTGACCTGGTTTCTAAAAGCTTGTTTTGTGAGATAATGAAACCATGTGTGAGGTTTAGAGGAGAAACTCATCTGAAATGTGACCAGACACAGCTGCTCTGTAAGGTTGGGAGACGCTCATTTAATTTTTGTATTAAATTTTTTTGTAAAATTAATTAGAAAAGTAATAGATGCAGATAAATGTAGTGTAAAATGTAATATTTGCCTGTGAGGTGTACTGGAGTAGAACTGTAAATCCGCATGAAATGGAAATACTCAAAGAACAAGTACCTCTACATAGTATTTGTGTACTGTAAGTATACTTTCCACCTCTGGCCATTAGTGACTGTGCTGATTTCAGGTTGTGGTTTGACATTTTGCTCCTGAGAAAAGTTGAAAAGAATAATGTGAGATGGACCAAAGAGCGTGAAAGCGTTTCTGATTCTGATCATGACTATGGGCGGCTGGTTGTTTGGAGGGGGGATGGACTGTTTTCGAGCTGAATGAGTGTGAGGATAAGGTGTGTTTGTGTGTTTGTAGACGTCTCTAACCTCGTGGGCACGCGGCACACAGAGGGCAGAGTATCGGAGGTTACCAGCTCGATCACTTCATTCAGGCTCTGTTGTATTATCAGCAGCTCAGCCGTCATTAACTCAGATGTTTCCACTGGGATGAGGCAGCGTTCCCTCCCCTGCTCTCCTGAACACCCTCTGACACGGGGCAGTGTTTGCAGAGTGATCCCTCTTTGGGTCATTTAAAGAACAGTACAGATTCAGCACTAAGCCGTCGAAGTGAGTCAGTGCTTATTTTCATTTCAACCCACCAACACCAACTTTATGCTGTGTCTTTGGCCTAATTACAGAGTACCGTGTTGATCCTGGAGTTTTTGCCTGTATTAGTGTTTATTTTCTGAACCCTGGCAGTGACACTGCAGAAAGTTCTTGGTCACAGTATTTGTTGTCCCCGGCCTGAGTAAATATTTATCTGATTTTCTGAACCTCTTTTGCGGCCAAGCTGTAAAACCCTCAGAATTCCCCATAAATACCAAGAATAAAGCAGAGGGTGCTTCCTCTTTTTTCCACACAGAGTACAGCACACAGAGGTGCTTTTGTCATTTAACAGCTAGTTAGTCATGTTTATGTAACACTGCAGACTGAGCGCTCATCTGTTGTCAGACCTGAACAGGGTCAATCTCCTCCTTTAGCCCCTCCCTCCTCGACCCCAGTCACAGCAAACACTCCCACTGTGACCTGCAGGCTGGATCTGACTGACGCCCTGCAGCTTTAAAGCTAGTGGCTGCACTTAAGAAGGTAAAGATATTCAGATTTTGATATCTGTCATTTACGTTCCAGACTCCTGCAGGTCTGTTTTAAGAGCACAGGTTTTTGGTTCGGGTTTCTGGGTTTAGACCCCCTTGACCTTCTGGTTTTGATAGTAAGAGAAGCAACTGAATCTATAAGACTAGATAAAACTGTGTTCATGTCACAGGTAAAGTTTTCAACAGTCTGTTGTTGAGGTTAATGGAGCCAGAACTGACGGTAGTTGCTCACACTACAGTACAGTACAGTATAGTACACTACAGCAGTGCAGTACAGTACTACAGTACTACTGTATTGGGTAGAGCATTTGTTGTTGTTGTTGCAGTCTATAGAGTTATTAGTAGATGATGTGTCAATGTAAATATGACATTTATAATAAGACATTTTGGTGGCCTGTGCACGTGGTGCTGTAGGGAGAAAATTTCCGATTTCTTAGTTCTGTTACTGTGGAGGATTTTATCAGATGCTTTTTAATTCACTTTACTAACAACCATGGTGCAGATATTGATTAGCGCTTTGTGACTGACACCTTTTAGAGGGTTTTACAAGTGATGTGTCGTGGAAGGGTCTTACAGATCTGGCTCTGACAGTCTGTACTGTGTGGATTTACCTGACTGGACTTATTAACAAAGCGAGTAGACTCAGAGGAGCTTGAAGCAGCAACTGTCTATGTATGTAGTTTTATCTCTACTACACAGTCCAGTGCACACACAAAAAAAAAAACATAAACTAAAAAGTTTTGTGGTAAACCAAAATTAGGGGGTGTTGAAAGGTTAACTGTTACCTAAACACATCCACTTCCTGAATAAACTGTCTAAAATAAGAAAAAAACATTAATTTAAATCAGGAACAAGATTATGAATCTGATTGAGACTAAAAGCAAACTGAAACTGTACAACTGCTAACGTGCAAACTCATTATTGAAAAGGAACTGAAAAAGACGCTGCAGGATCAGGGTTAAAAATACAGAATCGTTCTCAGGTAAACAGTCTTCCTCACCCAGTGACTGAGCTCTTGGCCAACCAGCAGCTGGCGGTGCACATTAAATTCCTCCTCCTCCAACACAAACAGAGAGGGGGAGGGAGACTGAGAGAAGGATCCCCTGGAGTGTGCAAAAGCTGGTTTCAGTGACGTCACCCGGCTCTGTTTGGGCAGGCCCTCCTCCCCCCTCTGCTCTCTCTCTTCCTGGGCCTTACAGGAATTCCCCTTCTCGTCACATTATTCTGAGGAAACCGCTGGCTACGCCTCGCTCAGCCACAGCTGATGGGGTGAAAACACAGACTTGTGGCTGCTTGTGTTGACACAGGAGTTCTGTGTGCATGCACTTGTTGTTCTTTGTTACCAGACGAAAGGAGTCGCCGAGTGTTTGTCCCATGAAACATCAGCAGAGTCCCGGTTAAAACGAGAATATTGGGTCCTGTAGGTTATTGTGAAACACTTAAAACAAGCACACAGAGTTCTGCTGCATTATTCTCTGCCGTAAAGTGACTTGGCTACGTGCTGAAAATGATTTGAGGTCAGAGATGTTTGCGTACGAAGCGCTCAGCTATGTGAACACACAGCAACATCTCCGCTGTCGTCACAATGAACAAGACAGCTCTCGTCAACGTGTGTGTGACACAGACAGGAAGCAGTCGGTGTGCTGTCACTCCTCTGCGGTGCTGCAGTCACAAACAAGTGGGCAATGGGACCGTCGAGTGTTTCGAAGTGTTTTTCCCCTTCCGTTGTTGTTGGTGCTTCAACAGAAATCAGCACTGCTTTCAGTTTTAATTTGACAGGCCCTGCAGGACGCCAGGCAGCTCTATAGGAAACAGGCTGATGTGTAAGTCCTGACTTTAATTTACAGTGAAGTTTCATTTGTTTATTATTACTGTGAAGCTCTGTGACCTGCAAACGTCTTAATGTGCTTAACTTTAATGCATTTAAGGAAGTATATCTGGAAAAAAGTATTTATTAAATAACATTAGGGCTTCAGTGTACAAATTTCCCTCTGAATTTATCTGCCTATGTAGTTTTTTGACAATTTTTTTTGGCATTTTGCCTTTATTAGCAGTGAGGTGCAGAGAGGCAGACAGGAGATTTGGGAATATAGACAGAGGGTACGACATGCAGCAAAAGGATGTTGTAGTTAGGTGGCATACACTCCAACCATTTGATAACAAGCAGCTCCATCTGCCAAGTATTCTCTCAATTATTCAGCACATTAAATGTTATAAAAAAGTGAACATTTTATATATTTCTTGCTGAGAGCCAGATGAGAACATTAATATCACACTGATATCTGTACATTAAAAGTGAGGTGAAAGCCAGTACAGGATTCTGTGGGTCCTTAAAAAGTCTTAAAAACCTTTAAATAAGATTTTGATAGGTCTTAAAAAATCACGTGATGGTGTGGACCTTACTGGAGCTTAAAACTGTCCAAAAAGTACTTTAAATGTATTCTTATTCAAAATAAAAGCTTAACTTTAATCATCCTCCAAGCTTTTTACCATGTGGATATGAATCTGGTCTTAAATTGCATTTAAATTGGTCTTATAACATCTGAAAATGTCTTAAATTTGTCGCACAGAAACCTGCAGCAGCTGATTAGCTTAGCTTAGCATAAAGACTGCAAACGAGGGAAACGATTAGCCTGGCTGTGTCCAAGCCTAACAACACCCACCGACCAGCATCTCAGCTGGCTTCCAACCAGGAGGTGTTCTCATAAACAAATCAGTGGGGTGCATGTGGACATCCCCCCCCACTGCTACTTCTTCTTTCTTAGCTGACGCAGAGAGATTATTGTTTGCAAAATGGGTTCTTGCAGTAAAAACAAATGAAACGTGCTTCCTGTCCCGTGTTACCGAGGCGTCGTTTGACGACACACAGACCATCAGTCGCTGAGCTCAGTAAAGTGGAGCCGCTGCCGTGCTGTTACTTATGTGTCACAGCCCTCACGACCCAGGGGGAACTCGAGACGCTGACTGGATGGAGTTTGACGTGCAGCTTGTTTTAGTTCCCTTTTTTTTTTGCCTCCGTAAAGAAAGAACTGGGTGTTTGTGTACAGTTTGAGGCTCGCTGCTGAATTTCAATGAAACGCTGACAGAAATCAAAGGTGAGAAGATGCTCAGAGTTTGGACTTCCTGTTTTAGAAAGGTGCAGTAGACCTTAAAAGATCAGTAATTTGATAATTGATTAATCATTCATCAATCATTCAAAATTTATCTTGAGTTATATGTAAGTTATATTATTAGTAATATGATAAATTCCTCATATTGAACAGTAAAACACTCACAGTGTCATTTTCTGCATTAGTAATGTAATTTTACTTTTTCATTAAGATTCAAGAAACTTTATTAACCCCAAAGGAAAATAGTTTAGCCTTGTTACAGCCGCTCTCAGTTCAAAAGAAAAGAACCACAACCAGAAAGAAAAGGATCAGCACCAACACAAAATACTCTACACAAATACACAAAACAAAAAACTCAGTAAGAACAAAGAAATCTAGTAGTTTTTTGCCAGTGTGGTTTAAGTAAACAACTAAAATATTTCCTTCACCACTGGTGAGAATTTGCTATGTTTATATGTGTAATATGTTTTCAATTCACTGAAGAATTCAAATAATGTATTTATAAAACTGTTTTAATTTTGTGTTTGAGAGCAGATGTGATTTCTCCTGTAAGGTTGGACCAACATTTTTACTGCAGATTACAATGAGACTCATCATATGCATAATTACATGTTCTGTATTAGACTGTGAGGCTGGACTCGCGATTGATTGGTTATAGTATCAATCACACCGTAATTACAGGCTCTGAATCATTCGATGGTGCCCAACAAGGTCAGAATTAGTGAGATTCAAACAATCCTGATATTGTTTACATGGTTACATAATCATGTGAATTATTTAATGATTAATGATTAAAAGAGAAAAGTTCAGGTTTCCTCATTACTAGAAATGTTAAAATTATCTAATGATACCTGGAGAGGAAAGTTCATTTGGTAGAAATGCTTCTTCTACCACGTTATTATCATGTTAATATCAGCATCCTCCAGATTTTTTCAGTGGAGGTCAGGAGAGTAACTGATAATGAAAATAATCACTAGTTGCATATTTTACTACATCCTAAAACAGACTTTACAGGCTTCACACCTTCCATGATTTGCAACTGTGAGGGAGAGAAATCCCTGTCTGCTATTTCTCTGCTCTGCTTTTCTGGCTCTTTCTCGTCTGTTTTGGTGCAGTTTTTATTTGGGGGGGGAGGGGATTAAATGTGTGCGTGGTCTGATAAAAGATAGAAGGGGTATTATTCACATTCACATTTATCTCTGGCTGCACCATTAAGCCTCCCTACACATAAACGCAAGCTCACACACTTTTCTACCCACCCAGTAGGTTTCTCGTTATATCAATTTTTCACAAGGGTGCCCACGCATTCCCAATAATCAGTGGCCTCCAGTCTGCTGCTTCTTCCACCTACAGTTTCCTGCGGGGGCAGCAGTACTGTACAGATACCAAACCACTGTCTTTGTCTGTGAGTGTGTGTGTGTGTGTGTGTGTGCGCGTGCAGGAGGGAGAGTGTGATCCATACTTCATTGGGTGTTTGCAGCATCATCACAAGTTATTGGGGGGATGGAGGTAAAATTTCATCTCTAATTATTGTTGTTGTTATTATAGAAAATGGGCCAGGTGACTCAGACAGGTAAATCCCCGTAGCTGCATTGTTCACTGTGTATGTGTGTGTGTGTGTGTTTGCTGCACTGTGTTCACTCTCACTTTATAGACATACATTATTAAAAGGTGCCTGCATGAACCTCTAGTTAATGCTGTATTTCTTTTTAACCCGTACATGTCCTGGCTCCATCGTTCCCATTCAACCCTGCACATAAACAACCTCCCCCTGTGTTTCCCAGTGGAGGGTAAACAGCTCGACTGCTGCCTCCCTCCACCCACACTCCCCCTCTCTCCACCTCGTCTCTCCCAGTCGCAGAATGTTCAGCAGTCAGCAGCTGATCTCCAGGCTGCAGAGCTTCAACGCTTTGGTTTATGCCGAGTGTTTTTATAAGGTCCAAACCTCCTGCTCTCACTGTCTCTCCTTATCTGTGGCTGAGGATCATCTCAAAATGTTTGAATGAGGTGCAGCTACTGTAGCTACACCCGGGCATGTTTTTCTGTGTATTTAATTTCATTAAACATAAAAAGTCTGAAATGAATAACTATGGTTAGAGATATGACAAGTTTCCAGTGTCAGCGTAACATTTGCTGTTTCCAGCTGCTTAAATTTGAGGATTCACTGCTTTTGCTGTTTTAAACCAATTTAAATTGTATAACTTTAGCTTATTGGGTGGTTTTGACTAAACTATTTGATGCCGGGGCATCAGGAAACTGAACTGAACTTTATTGTTTATGTTTTTTCACAAGGCAAACAAATCAATTAAAATAATTATCAGATAAGTCAATAATCAAACGTTAGGTTGTAGGCCTGAAAGGTTTTTAACCAGGCCTGAAATTTATATTTAAAACAATTTAATGAACAGGATTGTCTCACCAGACATTATTGGTACTGAACAACTTTAAACTCTGTGTTACAGACTAAAGCTGCAACTGATGAGGTTTTAATTAAATGAGTGATAGTTTAGTTGAGCCCCTCGTTCTCCTTTCCATTAATCTGACGGCATCTAGTAACATTAACATGTCACTTTCAGCATGGCACAAGTCTGAACTGTCTGCAGTCATGTTAATGAGGCGTCACCGGGGTTATTATATAAAACGAAACCTCACTTTGGCCTCATCCAGTGAAGAAATTAGGTCAGAATGTCAGGGAGAAAACATGGGAGCTGTGGGACTATTTCAAATTACAGTGAAACATCAAGAAAATTAACAGTTGGACCATTTAATTTCCGCCCATAATCGTTTCAAGAAATAAAAAGGAAAACCCCAGCAAATCCCAATTCATTTTTAATGTCACTATCGGCGAGAATTCCCATTGTTCATGGGGAGAAGCGTCACTAGGCTAACCAGCAGCAGCAGACCCGAACGCACTGAAAAGATCAGACCAACTCCAACAAATAGAAAATACTCACTGAGACTGACATGTCAGACGAGACAGTCAAAGTTTTTACTGCTGCACCTGCTCTGAAATTCAAAACTCTGCAGACTTAATTTGTTGCAGTGAAAAATGCAAAAAGCAGCTCAGAGCGTCAGTCTGTTATTAATGGTTTAACACACAGGTTTGACATTAAAAAAGCATTAAAATAATCTGCATGACAAATATCACACACGTACTGTGGCGCTCTCTGTTACGGTCGTCCGTCTGAATAAAGATGTGAGGAACGTAAAAAGTTATTAATATAAAAGTGACCAATGTCTGAAAGATGGAGGCTTATAAAACACTGAAAAACGCCCCCAGAGTTAAAGAGGATCTCAAACCAACTCAAAGATCTATCATTTTGAATTATGTTACACAGAAAAAAGAACTGGAAACAACAAATGTTTAGATATTTATTTATTAATTAATTATGAAATTTGATTGCTTTTTTTTTACACCCTATTATGAACACGTTTCAGTTGACACCAAAAACGCACTCAGGCACGATACCTATAGCTCTTTGTCCACATCTTCCCGTCAGTCCTTCTGTCTCTGCCCTTTTGTGACGATTAGATTTGATAGAGCGAGTCGCTCCAGCTCTCAGACCGGTTAATGTGTGAGGGAAGGAGAGGGAGGGAAGTCACTTCACGCGCTGCTCTACACCGGCTGATGATGATAGACTGCAGCGTAATGGGACACTCTCAGTGTGGCGGAGGAATCCTCTGCTCTGCATCATCATCTGTCTGTGGCCACTTAGGGAGAGCACAGTGTACTTCCTGTATCGTCTTTTGTGAGCCTTTGACTCTCTGCTCTGCTTTTAGGCTGACCCATTTCCCTCGAGGCCACCGGGAGTCTTTTTGTATGGGCGTGTCTGTGGAGATAGAAAATGTGTCAGGTGCTGACCGTAACCCTTATGGCCACTTATTGTACAGGTCAGCTGCTGAGGGCTGCAGAAAAGCTGTATCTCCTCCACAGACCACAGGAAGAAAGCTGAGATAAAATCAACACACTTCCCATAAAGGTGACAGGCCATTCTGCAAAGCTGGTGATTCACACAACTGTTGTTGTGACTATTACAGGAGGAGATGTCCTTGTTCAGTAATAGCATTATTTTCATATGAAGCGTGACTGCAATTTTCAGTGAATCATTTGGATTCACTGTCACAGGAATTTTTTTTTATTATTGCCTCTACATCCGTTAACCTGAAACTGTAATTACATGAAAGAACAAACTGGGTGTTGGAGCTTAGGAGCAGCTCTCAGCGTTTCTATGTTTGAATCGATTTATCCTGTTACTATTGAGCCTGATGTGACGTCTGCAGCTGCTTCTGGTGTCTGATTTCACTACAAGCTTCACCAAGCAGATTTCTGGTGTTTTTGCCTGAAAAATAATGATAAAATCAAAATTGTCTTTTTGCTGTGTTGGTAAAAATGAATGACCAACCTAAGAATAATTTTTATTATGAATTAATCTGACATATTGTTGATTTACTTGATTAATTCAGTTGGTCTAGAAAATCCCAGAGTCTGATATGACATCTTTAGATTTTTTTAACTGGTGGAAGATGCTAAAAAGGAGCAAAACTAGCCAAAAGAAAATATGTTGAAGAAATTAACCATAGTGCCAGCGTGCTCTGTGCCGCCACACTTGTAGTGGTGCATGTAGTGTTCATAAACACTGTCTGGTGAAGTTACACTACATTATTATTACATTAATACATTACATAAGATCATTAATATTAATCACCAAACAGCAGGAAAAAAGAGGAGGTGAATTATGACCCCTGTGGCTTTCGATAAACAGTGACGTTGCTTCTGAAACAACCCGTCAGGGCAGCAACACCAAGAGCTCACTTTGCACTGCTTTATCTGAACAAACCTCACCTGTCTGTTCCTCTTCTTCTACCTATGAGCTGTGTGCTTCACTAAGATCCTGTGTTAACCAGGTTGTTGTTTTTTAATGCTGATTTTAAACACCTCGAACCCACTGAGCATCATGCTGTTTGTGTGTATTTATCATTTTGTTTGTTCTTGTTGATAAAGTCAAAGTCCCAGTGCAGTGATGCTGCTTCAGAAAAAGACGTGTTTCTACGTCTGATCGTGATTCTCTCACCTGTGCACCATACGCTGCGCTTGGCACATAAATACACAGACAGCAACGTAACGCTTCAAATGAATTATTAGAAATAAAGATTGTTCACGAGTCCCAGATCCTATGTCCGAGTTGAGTCTCAAATCAAATCAAGTCTCAAGTCTCTGTGAAAGATTAAGTCACCATCGCATGGTTCAGTGATTGTAACCGAACTCCTCGTTGTGTCTGGTGAACTCAGAAGGTGCCAGCATTGTGCAACCAGCAGCTTTTACGAGTATTATTAATAATAATGGTGTTGTAAAGCAGGAAAGCACATTTAAAGGTCAGAACCAGCAGATCTGGCATTTTTGATTGAAAAATTACTTTAATGGTTTGCTGATTTATCGACTGTTAGATTTACATTTCTGTGTGTGTCTACTGTTCTTGTTTTTGGTGAGCTGGAAAATGCTGTTAGTGACTAGTGTGAGGAATGTGTTTGATGTTGGTGTCCGTGTTTGCACACAGCCGGGTGGGTACAGCAGGCTGGTGGAGGTGCTCCTGTTACATAATCTACATCTCCCTCCCGCACAGTGACAGGGAAGAAGGGGGCAGCTGCCAACTCCCATCTCATCATCTACAGCCTACCGAGGCATCTCTCCTCTTCCCTTTCTCCTCCTCCTCTTTTCTTTTCCTCTCCTGGGTTTCTTATTTCCTATTTTCTTCCTCTTTTTTCTTTACATACTTTCTTTTCCTTCACTCCTTTCCTTTCTACAGTCCATCCTTCTTTCCCCAGACCTCAACCTGTTGTCGTCAAAACATCAAATCAGATCCACCTCTCTAACTCCTTCCTTTCACCCTGTTGATGTTACATCAACAAGATCCATCTAGACAGAGTACAAGCTTGTTCCACGCTAACAGGAAACTGACTTTAACACTTAAATGCCATTTTTCCTAACACATTAAATACAGAGTGATAAAGCGACTCGCTCTTCACTTACTGCATCACTGATAGGTGGATGTGTGTCTGCCCACAGACTGTGGTCTACTGGCATTGTTCAGGCTTACTGCTGGTATACTGGGGTAGTGTCACGCATACTGATGACGCCTCAACCCTCACAGATGACGCATCTTTGATGCCTGGAGAAAAAGCTGAAGCCAAGCCATCAGGGCCATCTGATAAACGTGAACGGCGTGCATATGGCTGCCACAAAAAGCTGCCACTATGTCGCTGACAGTCGCCATTTGGCATGGTGAGGCCCAGCAGGGCAGGCTGTTGAGGAAAATATGAATGTGTTACAAACTGGCAGCGAGGGAGGAGGGTGTGTGGAGCCTGGTGGTTATTTACTGGTCAGCAGGCAGAGGGGGCTCTCAGAGGTGATGTTGCTGAATGTGGGTTGATGCTGCCACTTTGCTGTAATATTTTTATTCATTAAACAGGCGGGGGTCTTGATCCGCGGAAAAGTTTGGTTTATTAGGTTGATTTTCCAGAGGCTCTGTAGCTCATTAGCATATGTTTGGATCTGTGGCTATTATGACCACGTCTTCACTGATTATTATCTGTCAAACGCCTTAATGAAGCTCGGACGGGCTTCCCCTCCCACTGAGCAGCCCCATGACCGTAGCTGATGGGCTGTGAACTCACATCAGGTGGGCGCTGGGAATCAAAAGTGCACACGTCTAATGTGCGGTGACGTCACTTTGGCCCTCAGGGCACAAGTAATCACATTTCCTACTATGCTAGGCAGCGCAGAGAGGAGTGGGCTGGAAAATACAAGTAAGGGGAGGCGCATTAAAGATTTGTGGTTGCAATGACAGTGACCAGTGAGGAGATGGACTCTCTCTCCCAGAATTCCTGCCTAATATATATATTTTCAGGTATCACATGTCATAGATCAAAGATCACAAGTCGCCACCTTGACACAGGGTGAACCTCGATCTCGGGGGGTCTGGTAAATAAAGAGGTAAAGAAGTACTACATGTTGTACATTATGTAGATCAATCTCTTAATTTGAGATATAACAGCACTACCACATGTTGAAGTTACATTAGGGGAGTTTATTGATTCATATGTCACTAAATTATTAAACAGTCAGATGCTGCACATGACTTTTACTTAAGCAAGCAGCTCATTATTGAGTGAAAGGAGCTTTAACTCAAACAGAATAACACACCTGTCTGTGGTCTTCTTAGGTAAGAGTTTAAGATCCTACAAAAGTTGTTTTTTTTGTAAATATTTTGTGTAAGACCACACTTTCGTGTAACCGGGGCTGCACAACTTGAGCTGTTGTGTCTCCATGCCTCTGAGTTTTGTGGTCATGTTCCACAACAAGCTCTGGTTTTCATCACTTGCAACATGCAACATTTGTGTACATTCCTTTTATTGTTTTCCTGTGGTTACGGGACAATTACGCAGATTTCAGACGGCATTAGGAACTTCTTGAAGCCCCGTAAAGAATTGTCCAGACCACCTCAGCAACTCCAGCAGCCACAATAAGGGAAACATAAACAACCCTATAATCATTCCCTGCTGTCCTAATAACTTGGACACCGTTGATGGAATATTTTTTGTCCTTTTTGAGGATAATGCCACCTCGTTCCTTTCCACTCATTTGGTTTGGCGTTTTGTGTCGTTTCCTCCAGATCTTGACTTCATGTGTGTCATGCATGAGGGGTCTTGTTTGTGACTTATGTAAAAGCTGCAATCTGATCTGTAAAAGCTTACACTGTGGTCTCCTACCATACGCAACCACTAATAAGATTTTTGTTGGGCGGTAATCATTTATGCCTTGGTTTGCCAGAGCAGTGTAACACAAGACATATGCACTAAGCTGTGCAAACAATGTAGCAAAAATCTACCTCCACATGTCCTAACCACCAAAATAAGCATCTATCATCTCAAATGGGTTTGCAGTAACAAAGCCATTTAGTTGAGGGAGCTACGAGACTGAGCTGTGGTAACCATGAGTCTGAGGGAAGCTTCGGGATGCTCTGTTTGGAAAAATGCCGTGCCAGTGCAGTTGCCAGGAAAACGCAGCCTACCTCATTTCTTTGTCGGATGGCGAGGGTGTTCACATGGACATTTATATGTAGATAGACCAGAGACAATAACGCATATGTCTACCTTTCTGTGAAAGACACACACAGTAACGCTGCTCTCTCTGTGGTTGCTGTGCTCATGCTGGCTGGTTGCCTTTGTTTTGCTCCACAGAAGCACAGGGGTGGGGACGCATTATGTAATCTGTGGCTTGTGCCTGGTTTATGGACAGAAACAGACAGAGAGAGAGAGAGATACAGAAAGGGTGTGACCAGTAACTCACACAGATGATGACATAATCTACTGACCCCTTCTGTGACCTGCTTGTGTCCACCCCTTCCTCTGAGTATTCGCAGCATCGCACTGTGATTTTAGGAACCGCAGAAGAACATCCTCATTCACCCTCCATTAAAGTTTGTGCAATCGAGGACAAAATTGTTACCACTGCTCCTTGAGGACTCTGTCATGTGCAGGGCACAGAAACCACAGCGGGTTTATTTTGCCATCTAGTTTCCATGGTCATGGGAGGTGGAAACATGCTGCAATAGAGCTGCGGTTCTCTTCACTTAGTTTCCTCTGTGCTTACTGACAGCATGATGCACTTGTACTGTAGAAGTCTCATTATCTTTGTTTTACTGAAACATTTTATACATTGTTTTAAAGAAACTAGTTTTTACAGAGTTTATGCTTTCTATGCTCTATTTCTGTTTACTGCTACAAGATAAAAACATTACTGTTTACAGTAAACAACACAGTTCGTAATGCTTTTTGATTTTATATAATCTTCTGTAAAGAAGCAAGAATAATGTTGAGACATTTGAAGAATAGCAGGTGAGCTGCACTTGTATGTTCTTAACTGTCTACAAGCAAACACACAATTCAGCGCAAATGAAGAATTACTTACCAATAAATGCTGAATTAGCAATACATATTAATGGATTTAAACTGAACTATTTATGTGCTGACAACTGATCCACTAAAATAACAGCGTCAGGGCATCGCCTCCATTGTTCTGTAATTACTAACAAACTACAGGGTTTGTTTCAGACCTTACTTTGAACAAATTATTAAGAAATAGCAAATGTGTAAAATAAAGCATTGACAAACTGTCCTGTGGTGAGTTGAGCTAGAGTTGGTTTTGCATAACAGGAAGTTAACTGAATGAAACTGCTGCTGATGGGCCACCAGATATAATATAATATTTATTTTTATAAACCTGCTGTTTAAACTTAACAAATACATCTGCAGGTTGTTTTTTTTTTTAATAAAGTGAATCTAAAATTAAGCCCTGGAGATGTAATTACACATTGACGATGTTCCTCCCTCCCCCAGCCTGTGATAGTAAACCTGCAGGAAAACGGAGGCTTTACCACATCCCCCTCTGCCTCTATTCCACTGTGTATAACCCATTCACATCACACTGAGCCAGCATATATAATTAATATTGATTACACTAACACACAGTCAGCACTGTCACCTCCCACACATCCATATGGTTCGTAGAGAAACAGGTTCCTCACCTGGTGGATTGCTGATGATTGTAATGTATAGAAGACCTGAGAGGAGTTAATTTGTCTTCCCTGAGGAGTGTAAACGGTCCTTAAATACGCAAATTGATCAGCGGGTTAGAGCTCACACTGCGATAATGAACCCACCATTTTCACTTGTTTACAAACTTAATCATGCTGGTATTTCTGTAAGATGGTGTTCTTCTGACTGTGCTGTGGAGTTGCACCCTAGCTTGCCCCCTTTGGGATTACAGTGGTTTCCGTAATGGAACAGTGCACTCTCTTGGCTATGGAAGAATGTCTGTTTTTAATTTGAAAGACCTTCATCCTGCTACAGCCGTGTGGGAAGCATCCCCAGTATCATTACTTAGATTCTGTGCTGCCTTGACTGTGGAGCGAGCGTTTATGTGCATCTGTGCAGTGCTGTTCTCCCTGCTGAAAATGGTGTCTGTTCTTGTGTTTCAGATAAAATCGAAGAGGCACAAAAAGAACTCAAAGACCCCAAAGGCTCACAGAAAGGTAAGAGAGCAATGCTTTATTGACTTTCACCATCCAATTTGGTGCCTCGTTTTTGCTCACAATTATTTGGATGTGTCTGTATAATTAGGTTCAGTCTCTTAACTATACAAATACATCTTCTTGAAGTTTTTAAATTGTAATTTTTGTTTTCGTATTCACCATCGAATAACAATCTTGAAGCCCCGTAGAGAATTGTCCAGATATATAACCATCTGGGAGTTTGAAAACAAATGATTTTTCCTGAAAAAGGATTTTCACAAAATCCACAAGATACATAACAGCACAGTCACATAATTCACTGGAATGTTAACTGTGTTTTGTTAGCTAATTGATTTATTATGTTCTTTACGACACATTGTTTTTACAGTTAATAATATTATTTGGCTACTAGTTAACATATTAGCAGATCAAGTTGTAGATTCACGATTTTCTGCTGTATAAAAGTTTTATTTGGCTTCTACATTCCTGAGTGAATATTTGAAACAGCAGGGTTTTAGATTAGTGGTTTCAGTTTGTTTTTAATACTTTGACCTGAATTTACCCTTGTACATTAGTGACCGGTCATTTTAAAGTCACATTTTGTTACAGATATATAGAGATTTTAATGAGGAAATTTAATATTTAGCAACTCACCTTAACATTATATAACAACAATTGCATATAGAGGATACACTGTGTTCTCAGTGCAGCAGCAGTATAGTAAGGGAAAACCATTATTACTAACATTTATATTTTCTTTTAAGCGAGTTGTTGTGTAACTACACCCAAATAGAAAAGCCAGTTTGGTTGAGCTCAGTGCAGCTTCATGATGTGTGTTTAAGCTGTTCCTGAGAGTTAACCAGCTGACCTTGCCTCATCACAGCAACATTGTCCTTTTAAATCTCACCCAGCATATTCACAGGACATTCAAGCTTTGATTGAATTAGCCACTGTAAATGAGATTGGGTGAAGACACTAAACAGAGAGTACAAATATCTCAATCCCCATGTATAAGTACAACAGGTACTGATGTCCCTTAAGGCCAGTCACTGGTTGGGATTAACCAGTGACAACAACCTTTAAAAACAGTTAATTCTGTCAATAGCTGGATCACTGAGGTATTATCATTATATTAAATTAAAAACATGCTCATACAGTCATGGAAAAATCATAGAATCTAAAATATGTGGTCATTTAGACGGAGGAAAATAACATCAAGTTTAACCGCTGCTTGGCAAAATGTGCTGACTGTTAAATTTATTTTTATCTGAAGTAGCCAAAGAAGACTTTCGGTAACAGTAGTTACAACAGAAGATAGACACTGACAAATTGTTTCTTGTTTATCAAGTTCTTTTTATGATGGAAAGATTGTGGTGAAGAAATTGAATCGCTTTAGAATCCTAATAGTGAGTAGGAAGAACTAATCCTTTTCCCATGTCTTTCAGCAGCGATTGATACAAATGTGTTTTTCTGTAAAATGACTTCTAGAACTACTTATTTTAGAAAAATCACAGGGTTTATTTGGAGCGCATATTATTTTTGTTGTGTGTCGCCTTACAGGCTCATTAGCGTTATGTTTGCATGGAGCAATGGATTAAGTTATGTAAAGACAAGGTGTTCTTCGATCTAACTGTGCCAGAGGCCTCAAAGGAGCCCTGACCTCATCTTGGGAAATACCTATACATGCCAGGAAACTGTTACAGGGCACTGCTAATCTTATGCAACGTGTCCTTAAAAACACTTGCCTGAATCATTATTACGGGACACCACGTTATGGGTGCGCCCTTTTCAAAACAGAACTGCATTATAATTGGAATGCAGTGTTGAAACCATGCACATCCAGTTTCTCTGCACTGAGATTTATATGTGGCATTTTCTGAACAGCCATTCGTCCGTAGGTCTACATATTTGAAAAGTAAGAAAGGAAAAAATTGTTTATCTGATTATGTAATGTAATGTAGAGCGGGCATCTGTGTTATTAGTCACACAACAAGTGTATAAAGTAAGGTTGCAGTGTCTAAATTATAGAATTTTGTTTATACCTATTGTTAAACCCAGTGAAAAAGTTTAGCCTTTGACTTTTTGAAAAAGCTTTTCAGAAATATAATGTGGAAGGTTTACAACACTTGAATAGCTGCTGAGTACAAGATTTTATTACATAACAGCCATATAAATATTATATCCATTATATAATTGTATGGCACTATAGTTACAGTCCGATGGGTTCAACAACATATGTAACAAAGCTATTCAAACAAGTATATTAGTTGTGTAGAATTTATATTAAACCAAGTTTTCACAATATTAAAATAAATGTACTATAATTAGGAAGTACTGCAATTGAAAGTATGTATTAGCTTTTGTGGTCTAAGAAAGAAATAGGATAAGTAATTAGATAATTGATCAGCAGATACAAATAAATCTATGCTAAATGTCTGAGATAAAGTGACATGTTAATTCATTATTGTGGGAAAAAACTGCTACTGTGCTGATTGTTGAAGCACGTTAGGGATGAAAATATAGTTTATAATTGACTTAAAAAAACACACACACACGACAAAGTGCCACAGCTTTGGGTATTTCCCAGCAATTTACTAGGAAATTTGGAAATAGGCACTGTTTTCTAACCGAATGACTAAATGTCTAGAAACGTCCATCCCTAAAGCAAATACATGATAAAATTACACTGATCAAGCATAACATTATGACCACCTGCATAATACTGTGTTTGTTGATACAGTATCTGCAATATTTTTTTATTTAGTTGCTATTAGTTTTATAAGCCATTAAGGAAATTTGAAAATTCAGCAGAGAAAATAGAATTAATTTTATCACCAGAGACGAAACTGCTCACTGTCCATACGGTAGAGTGGTGGGAAAAATACCATCTCAGCTTTTCTTTATTTCTCATTGTCTCTTTCTTCACAGGGACATGTGAAAGCAGTCGAAGAAACGCAGATAACATAAAAGGCCTGAAGAGAAAAAAAGTTGTTGCAGAAAATCAGCTAAAGAAAATTCCTAAATCTCCAGTGAAGAAGCCCCTGCACCTGAAAACGTCTGACACTGTGCTCCACGGGGCGTTGTCCAAGGAATCTACACCTTCATGCTCCTCTTCCTCCAACAGTACTTTTCACAATCGTTCCACATCACCCAGTGGGAAAAGAGAGCCACAGTATGCCCAGCCTATTGCAGCATCCCCTGACAAGGGGTCATCATCTACTGGTGCTGAAAGGCTGAAGGAAACGTCTTCTAGGCCACCATCACTTGATCCCACTGATGTTGAGGAGGGCTCTTTGATTACTGCTGTAGTGTCTCAGTCCAAAGACAATAAGAGCCAAGACCCCAACATTGAGGGAGATACTTACCACAGCAGTGCTCCTCTTGATGTCCTACTTAAGGCCATGGAGCCTGACTTTAGTACACTGGCTGAGAGAAAAAACTCCTTGCAGGTCACAGCCATTGGAAAACCAGCTCCTGGTCCTCATGCTCACTCCAGCTGTGAATTAGCAACAATGCCAGCTGTCAATGTTGGTCTTCATACCCAATCATCCCATATGCAGACTTATTACATTGACAAACAAGGAAACTTTATTGGCATTGCAGCACTACAGGGAAATGTGCAGACATCTGCACAGCGTACCACCGTGCAGCCCTCCCCACTTGCTACACCACATTTTATGCCTGTTGCTTCAAATCCAGAAAAGCCTAGCTTGCAAATGAGCTTTAATGCTGGACCATGCTCTATAACTCATGCATCCATCCCCTCAGGTTCCCATGCTTTGCCACAAAGCCAACCGCCAGTTGTGCAAACATGCCAGTCCCTTTCTGCAAGTGTTCCCAGCACCATTCAGGTCCCAGTTACACCGGGCAGCAACCAAGTTCAGATGACCACTGTAATGAACTTCAGTGCTGAACAAGTTTCCAAGGACCAAAAGCCTAAGAAGCCAGGAAAATATGTTTGTGAATATTGCAGCAGGGCATGTGCAAAACCCAGTGTGTTGCTCAAACACATCAGGTCTCACACAGGAGAAAGACCATACCCATGTGTTACTTGTGGCTTTTCATTCAAAACCAAGAGCAACTTGTATAAGCACAAGAAATCACATGCACATGCAATTAAACTGGGTCTCATTGCACGCTCTGAATCTGGAGGTGGATCGTTATCTCAAGAATCTGACAAAGCCCTTGGGACACATTCAGAGGCAGAGGAGAGTGGGGACAGTGATGAGGAAGGTAGCACTGCAGACTTGGACCCTGACTCATCACAGAGCAGTGTGGCAGCTTCATCTGAAAATAGTTTACAGAGTGCAGGTACAACCCAAGTAAGCCATGGAGAAGTGAGCTCATCAGCTGTGTTAGAGTCAGTCAAACCAGCAGCTGGGCAGAGGGCCCATGAGCCCAAGGTAACTGCTGCACTTCCAAAAGTTGTTGTATACCCAGTGAATGTTTCTCCACTGAGAGCAGACAGCCCAAGAGTTACAGGTGCAGCACCTGAGCAAGCTGCTGCCCAACGGCAAAGAGACTTCCAGACTGCCAATCTGAGGTCAGGCATCAAAGTCCTGTCATCTCTGAAAGAGGTGGATGGTACAAATCCCTCACTAGATACTGTGAGTGAAGATGAAGACCAACAGTGCAAGTCTCCACTGTTGGGCGGACATGCTCAGCTTCAGAGGCAACAAGCAACAGACTCTTCTCAGCAGCAACAGGCTAAATGTCTGCTTAGTCCCCGCAGTCTGGGAAGTACAGACTCTGGCTACTTCTCACGGTCTGAAAGTGCTGACCAGGCCATGAGTCCACCCAGTCCGTTTGTAAAGATAACTCCTCCTGTAGACATTGATGTTGCCAAGAATACTCTTCCTAATGTTCCTCCTGTGGTGGCCACAGTTATGCACATATCAGCTGAGCAAAAGCCTCATGCCACAGAAGGACAGATGCGTCCACCACTAGAAGTCAAAGCACTGTCTTTGGAGGAGCGAATTTCAAAGCTGATATCTGATAATGAGGCAGTAGTTGACGACAAACAGCTGGACAGTGTAAAACCAAGGAGAACATCTCTCTCTAGGAGAGGTAGTATAGACTCTCCTAAATCATACATATTTAAAGACTCTTTTCAGTTTGATCTTAAGCCAATGGGAAGGAGGTCAAGTTCCAGCTCAGATATCCCCAAGTCCCCCTTCACTCCCACAGACAAATCAAAGCCAGTATTTCTTCTCTCTGTACCTTCTCAGTACCCACCAATGGATTGTTTGCCAATTACAAGGAGTAACTCTATGCCTACTACACCGGGACATTCTGCTCTTCCCATTAATGTTGCTCCCATCCCTCGCCCTTTGCGAATTTGTCACTCATTTGATGACAAAATGAGTTCGTTGAATGATGATGTGTTTTCATCAGCGCCGTCAACCCCAAATCCAGCAATACATTCTCGTACATTAGTGAGACAAGCAGCAGTGGAGGACCTTTCCACAAATGAGGGGCACAGCCTCCCTACTGTTCGCTCCATGGATGAGGGTTATCACGGGCCAAGCAGTTCGACAGAGCTAATGCAAAGAAGCAGATCTTTTGAGCACAGCCAAGAAAGAAACAGAAAGTCTCTACAGAATAAAGGCACAATGTATGAGTGTGAAACGTGTCGTAATCGGTACAGAAAATTGGAGAATTTTGAAACCCACAAGAAATTCTATTGCTCTGAGCTTCACGGTCCAAAAAACAAACCAACTGCTCTTAAAGAAACTGATCAAGATGTTTTTTGCGTTAACATACAGCAGCCGATAGTTCCTAGATTAGCTTGTGGCTCTGGAATACTTGATCAACAAACATCAATTAGAAAGAGAAGGAAAATGAAAAGTGTTGGAGATGAGGATGATCAGTCTCCAACTGACACCATTCCACCTTGTTCAGTTAGTTTTGAGTTACCAACAACTCTGGCAAGTCGAACCTTTTCTCAGCATGCTGTAATAGTTGACATACAACCCAAAAATAACCAGTCAAAGCTACCTCAGATTCAGCTTGTAGCAAGAGGTATCAATACGTCAGATTCCAGACTGTCACCAATACGAGAAACCCAGATCAGCACCTCAACTAAAGTAGAGATGCAAAGGCAAGGTAGTGGCACTTCAGTCATTAGACACACCAATTCACTCAGCAGGCCCAATTCATTTGAGACAGAATCTATTGATAGGGCCTCTCCTGTTGATTTTATGGAGAAGGATCCCCTGAGCAAACCCAAAACAGATGCAGTAACAAGTGTCTCAGCTGACAGCTACCATGACAAAATACCCAAACCCAACAGTGTTGATTATGGAAAACAAAGGAAGGAACAATCTTCTGATGGCACAGTAGCAGCAGTGGGTGAACACACTACTCCTGTCCATCAGTCTCGGCTGGTTCGCCAAAACAACATCCAAGTTCCTGAGATACTAGTCACAGAGGAGCCTGACAGAGAGCATGAAACACAGACGACAGATAAGCCGGCAGATAAGCCCACAGATCAGTTCAGCTGGCCTCAGAGAAGTGAGAGTTTGTCAAAGTTACCAGCAGAGAAACTTCCACCCAAAAAGAAAAGAATTCGTCTTGCACAAATGGACCACTCCTCGGGTGATTCCAGCTTTGAGTCCAGCCTCTCACGAAGCCTCAGTAGAGACAGTAGTCTATCTCGTTGTTCCAGCATGTCAGCCTCTTTTGACAGAGATGAGCCATCTAGGTCAGACAGTCCTTCAAGAGGGGAGTGTGTCAGCAAAAATCCAGAGCCTCAAGGCTTGGCAACAGCCTTCAACACCCTTGGTGTGCCTGGCATGATGAGGCGCGCCGCATCTGAACAGATCACTTGTAATCAACCCTCTGTGGAGATTTCATGTGACTACCGTAGCAAGTCCTTTGACTGTGGCAATGTGTCTCCCAGCAGATCTTTGTCACCTATTGGCCAGCCAAAGAGTGCACAAATTTCCCAAGTTGCCCAAGTGCCACTAATTGAAAGAAGGCGGGGGCCACTAGTTCGCCAAATGTCTTTAAAGATAGGCCCAGAGAGTCAGCAACCTGTCCGGAAAGCTGTCATACCGCTAGATAAACCTTCCGTTACAAATGTTAGCTCTTTAACTCAGAATAGATCCCAGCAGATTCACATTGCCAATTGGCGGACCATGGCTCAGCCTTTTACTCTGCATAGTGGAGAACCACCCTTGCAAAAGAATGAACAAATGGTGCAAAGCATTCATTTGGGTAGCCCAACTCAGCAGCCTCAAGTCCATGGCCTTCCACACCCTTGGCATCAAACATCAAGGGTTCAAATATGCCAAAAGATACAACAACCAATGAGCCAGATCTTAGTTTGTCATGAGAATGTCCAAAACAAACCAGAAGACTCTGAAGAAAAGAAATGTTTTGTGCCCAAATACCAACTGCAGTGTCCCGCTCTGAGAGCAAGCCAAACATTTTCATTCTCCAGCACACAGGGAACTCAGATAGCCTTGCCAGTTTTAACAATACCTATTGCCAATTCGATTTTGAATATTTCAAAATCATCAGATGTAATCCAAAACATATATGTTGCTCAACCCAATCAACAGGCCTCTGAGATCAAGACACAGACTGTTGTTTTATCAGGTGAACAGCAAAGAGACCAATTTGATCAGACCCAAGCAGGTGCTATACCACTTCCACAGATCCTGATAACTCATGAGCAGATGCACCCTGCTCCATCTGTATCCAATAAAAATAGTCTCTCATCCAGTCACGGTGCAGTTAGTGATATTCATACTGTACCATCCGTAAAGAAGGATAGGACTCAAATACCAACAGTTAATACTCATATCCATACTGGAGAACGAGCACCACCTCTTGGGTCTTTACATAGCACACAGAAACTAGCATCAGTAACTCTATGCCCACAGCAGGAACCAACTGCCTCAAGTAAACGAATGTTGTCACCTGCCAACAGCTTGGACATTTACATGGAAAAGCACCAAAAACGCGCTAAGGATGAGCATGGTGTGGCCTGTCTAACTGATGGCAGGTCAGTCAATTATCTTAATTCGAAGATGTCAGAGGTAACCCGTCAGCGGAAGCTAACACTTGTTAGGCAGGTTTGCACAACTGAACCAGTGGATAGTCCTATTGAAACTGAGGCTCCACCTCTTCCCCAAGTTAAGACAGATGAAGAGGACTCAGATGCTACTGATGACGTTAAGCCTATGTCACCTGATAGTGCTGTGCTGGAAAAAGACACAAGCACTGTTATTAATGGGGGGGCAGGCTCTACCCTAAATACTACACCTGGCTGCCAGGGCACCATCATGCCAGCTAATAATAATCTGAAGCCCCAAGAAAAAGCTGATGAACAGAGGTGGACTCCTGCGAAATCTCCTATTAGGCCCTCCAGTTTCCATGCTGGTCAGGTGAAACTGACGACATCTGTATCTGTGATCAACACAAAAGACAGTCATCGTTTGTCTTTCCCCAGCTTAAAGACTGCCACCACTTTCACGTGGTGTTTCCTGATGAAGAGGAAACCACTTCATGTTCCACAAACTGACCTAAAGACTTCAGCATATGCTGCCTGGACAGTCAGCTCCAACAACCCTAACCCTCTAGGGCTTCCCACCAAGGTGGTCATGTCTCTGTTCGACTCTAAACAGAGCTCCAAGAAAATGCACTACACCTCGGCCATCAGAACTAGTGGGAAATCTGACATCTTGTCTTACACAGGCAAGCTGAAAGACATCATGTGCAAGGTGAGAACTAACTTTTTTGAAAAAGCATAATATTTCTCCTATATTTTTGCCTTGTTTCTTGAATTCAGTTTCTTAAATTTCCTGTCCTTTCTATAGATGCCAATAACCCAGAAGTCTGTATCGGTTGAAACCAGAAGTAAAGGACAACCAGAAAGCCAGGCCAGCAATGACTCAGACAAGGACTTGGCATCTAAAACAGAACCAAGACGGGTGAAAATATTTGATGGCGGGTATGACTCAAAATAATTTTGTAATTAATTTCGAAATCTGCTTGGATTTCTATGTTTGGCTTTCCATCTTATGTTTCCCATGGTTCTATTGCAACCCCACAGTTACAAATCTAATGAAGAGTATGTTTACGTACGTGGGCGTGGACGCGGTAAATACATCTGTGAGGAATGTGGCATCCGCTGTAAGAAGCCCAGCATGCTGCGCAAACACATCCGCACCCACTCTGATGTCCGGCCATACCACTGCATCCACTGCAACTTCTCCTTCAAGACAAAGGGTTAGAGCTCAGTAGTTAACCTTTGTTTAAAGCTTGAAGTCTAAAGCGATTACTTTTTTTCATGTATAAATACTGTATGCCATGATATGATAAAGATGCTTTTACCAGTGCAATAAGTTTCCATCAACCACTGACATTCCAACATTGAAACTGTTGATTTTATTTACTGATTATACAAAACCAAGTAAACACATAAATAGCAGAATCAAATAATTTTAAACAGTTTTGTTAAAAACTGGCCGTTCATGCTCAAAAACCCTCCAATCTGCCTCAGTTAAAACAATTCTGCAAAGAAGAGTGTGCCAAAGACCACAGTCAGTTATCACAAACGCTTCATTGCAGCTGTTGGCATCATCACAACCAGCTATTAGGTTTAGGGGCAATCACTTTTTCACATAGGGAGACATCATTTAAAAACAGCATTTTGTGTTTACTCAGGTTATCTTTGTGTAATATTTCAATTTGTATGAAAATCTGAATCATTTAGTGTGACAAATATGCAAAAAAATAAAAGTTCAGAAATTGGGGAGATACTTTTTCACAGCACTAACTAATTGTATATTCAAGACACTGACTTGAATATACAATTGAAGTACAATTTGTACCACAATTTACTTTGGAGAATATCAATTTTACTAGACATGAACTGTTACAACACACTTTGTTCTATTAGAAACCATCAAATTAAAGAATTGTTTCACCATCTCTTGAACCAAGACCGGATGATTCACCATTCCTTATCAAACTTGACTACCCACACGACACTGCAGAACAGTACTTGGTGTCAAAGCAGCCCACATTCATTTAAAAATGTCTTTATCAGTTACTCACCCTTTACATACAGCTTGCCCAAAGACCGCATTGTCTTACATAAACTCCTTTTGTGCTATTGTTCAAGCTCTACCAACTGTAAGACCTCATTACCTCTCTTTTTGCAGGAAATTTGACCAAACACATGAAATCCAAGGCCCACATTAAAAAATGCATGGAGATGGGGGTGCCTGAGGGTCTCATTGAAGATCAGGATGCAGATGACTCTGGTACAGTGCTTCATTTCTCAGACTTTGCCTAGAGGGAAATACAGAAAGATCATTGTGTGCTTTAAAGTCATAGCTTATTATACAAAATGAACAATTTCTTTACACTGTAAATGCAGGGGTTTATTACAGCATATTGTTACATATGTAACAGTGGCTCTGTTGCTACGTTGATCAATAGCTTTGTCACGGTCTAATTAGAAATTCTAAATGCAGCTTCTTCCTCTGTTAACTGAAAGTGCATGTGGGTGGCATGCACAGCATTTAGAAAGAGGAAATTGCTGTGTCTAATTTTAGAAAAAAAAAGAGAGAAGCTGCCTGAAAGCATTCTATAGTCCCAGTTTCTGAGAGCATATTTGTTTTTCCTGCTCTGCCTATGATGGAGCTCAGGGGTGTATGGTGGTCTAAACTCTCCTACTGCAGCGGCACAAAACATCATTCAATTGTTTTCTTAGCAGTGGATGATAACAGAGGAGCTCTAATTAATTAAGTGGTTATGTACGAGCAAAGAAGCTAAGTTTTTATACTAACTCTGTTGACTCATGTTTCTCTAACACATTATGTCATATCCACAGGAGACCGCAGTCAGCTGAGCAGCACTGATCGTCAAGATTCAGATGGTGATGAGTCTGATGGCGCTGATGATGAGGAGAATGATGACAACGAGGAGGAAGAGGAAGATAGCCAGGCAGAGTCTGGCTTATCTACTAACCCTTCTGTTTCTGCCAGTCCGCAGCATATTCCTTTCAAAGAAGCTGAAGTCCCTCCTAGTGCCCTCCTAGCCCAGATGTCAATCAGCTCCATCTCCCTTCCTCTGTCCCAGCCTCCAGCTCCTGAATCCCACAAATCGGACTCAGAATCTGTTCCTATGATGAGTCCCATGTCCCTGAGCAAGCAGATATCCATCTCTGGATCCTGCTGCAGCTCAGTGCCCCTCCCTAACTCTCCTCCACCTGTTGCCACCACATCAGAGTCCTGTACCTCAGACACAGAGTCAGTGCACATGATGAGCCCAGTGTCACCATGCAGGCAGATGTCCATCGACTACCCTGACTTTGACGTGCCCCCTAGTCCCCCAGTGTCAGGCAAGGGCTCCAAGCTAGGCCAGGTGAGACCCATGTATTCTCATTGTGTGTGTCTCCACCCCACCCTGCCTGCCTCCCTTTTTTCCTGTCCATATCCATACTTTGAATCCTGCATGCGAGACACTTCCACAAAGCTCCTGTGAATGCTCTAAAACAAGGTGAATAGTCATTTTAGTTCTGATTAGGCTTGGTGGCTTGATTCAAACACGATTTCACCTTAACCACTTTAAATCTTCAAGAATTGTGCCACAATTAAGTCAAGAAATAAGAAATATTTTTTTCTTTTTTCACAGGACACCAACTCAACTCCTGCTCCTGCAACCAGTGAATCAGGCATACCAGTGGACCGGAGCACTCAGACATCTTCCTATGCTTCTCAAGTTCCCACAAACTTCCCCCCACAGGGTCTATGCCAAACACCAGGTACAGAGACCCAGACTCACCTATTCAGTCACCTGCCTCTGCACTCCCAGCAGCCTTCCCGTTCTTCTTACAGCATGGTCCCAGTTGGGGGGATCCAGCTGGTGCCTGCTGGCCTAGCAGCCTACTCCACTTTTGTACCAATTCAGGCTGGTCCCGTCCAGCTCACCATCCCAGCCGTGAGCGTTATTCACAGAAACACAAGCCCACTACCAGCTCCCCACACTCCACCACAACCAGAGGGCTTGCAGACCCAGCCACTAATGGTCCACGAACCAATCAGTAGTGTTGTTCCCTGCTTCCCCCTAGGGCAGGTTGCTGGCCTGCAGGCTCAAACAATACAACCAGTGGGTCTGGAGACACTTAATCTCATGGGGCTGACCAACACAGGCCTGGGATCCACCCAGCTGCTGCCCCAGCAAGGGCTTACCCTCAATGCCACCCTCGGGCTGCAGGTTTTAACTGCTAACCCCACCTCCCAAAGCAGTACTGGCCCACAGACACATGTCCCAGGTCTACAGATAGTTAACATCGCCCTGCCTGCCATCATTCCCTCTCTCAGCCCTCTCTCCACCCTTAGTCCTCTCCCTGGATCTTCTGACAGGCAGGGCAGCCCCGAAGCTCCGGGAGTACAGCCATCTCAAAATGAACATGGGCTTGGTTCTTCGCAAGGCTGCATGCCTACTTCAACACTTGCCACTTTGAAGGTCAGCAGCTCTCCAGAGCTGACCTCAGGCAGCAGGGCTAGTCCCAGAGGCAGCAGCGAAGCAGAACCCACACAGACTGTTGAGAGGGAATGGGATAATTCTACATTACCAGCTGCTGAAACCTGGGCAAACAGTACTAAGGAGTCACCAGTTGAGGGAGCTGGTGATCATGCACCTCCAAGACCACCACCAGTAACCAGCTGGCAGAGAGTAAATGATGACTATAATGAGGTATCCAGTGATGATGAAGACAGACTGGTTATTGCCACCTGAAAACCCCAAGTGGAAAGCTCTTCTTGTTCTCCTTTTGTAATTCTTGTCACTTTGTAAGACTAAAAACACTTTTCAGGGGTTTGTGTCTTTGCAAATCTCCTTTCAAAGCACAGATGCTGACATTCATATTGTACGTGCAATCATATGTTGATTATAATGATGACCAATCATTTTATTTTCACTTTGCCAGCTCCTGATAATTTCTTTTTTGTAAATGTTGTATAGAAAATTGTGCCTTTTATGGAGTCTCTTTAGAACTTGTACATAATTCCTTATAAATTCAGTAGTTGCTTGTGTTTATTTCAGAAAATAGAAGTAAAGAGAGGCATAAACAATTGAGGATATCAGTTTTATTTTGGAGGATTTGTCATTCGTAAATTTATGGAATTATAAATGTTGTACTAGTATATGTACATTTCTATGGATTATTATGGGGCAATGTTTCTGTGTACAGATGTTGTGTTCAACTATTTATTATAATCCATCTAGTGCCCATTATGATTCATATGTCCATAGGTATGCACATTATGGTAGCCTTACGTCGCTGTATCAATATTCTCAACTGTATCAGTAAAAATTTGTTTACAAATATTAAACTTGTGTCACTCTATTTTGTCAGTTAAGCACTAGAAACATATAGTCACTATGGGTACATTTATGTTTATTATCTACAATACTATTGATTATATTTAATATTGTGAAAAAAACAAAACAGGTTTCAATTAGAAAACGTGGAATTAGATGTGAAATGATCATCTGATTTCCTGATATGTAGTTTTAATCAAATTCTCATTAGTCTTCATAAATAATTTTAAGACAAAATGAAAATGCACTGATTTCAGGTTCTCAAATGTGAATATAATTATTCTGATTTTCCCACTCTGCTATGGGTATATGCAAATATTTGAAGGTTTTGGGTGAATGAATTGGCATGAATGATCTAATTGAGAAAATACAGGATAAATGAATCATTAACATAATTGTTATTTGAAGGCCTAACTAGGATTGCTACAAACTGCTGTACAAAAGAAAAGCATTTCACTATACCAATGACAGCTAAGTAAATAAATATCATTTACATAAAAATATTTATGTCATTAATGGCTAACATGTCCAAGCTCCACAGATGAGTGTAAAACAATTACACCAAACTGGCATGATGTGGATAAGTAAGAGTAAAGAGTTCATAGCACACTCCAGCATATCAACTAGTCCGTAGTTAATATTTGATCACATACTTTAATCAGTAACATGTTAATTTCCCCTGTTTAGCTTTTCCTAAATTGATTTATAAGACACTATAATGGAGTACCTTCCACAGGATGTATACATTTATAACCACATAACCTACATGTATCTGCGACAACTACATAAAGGGTTATAAACAGCTAACAAGTGCTAACTAGAGGAACACATTATTACCATGACAGTTAAATTCAAAGCTGTAAAAAGGACAAATTCTTAAAATAAATGGTTGCTTTACCACAACTATGAATATTTAATGTATATGTCTGTTTCTGTGGTCCTGTCCTCCTTCCTTTGAACCTATAGGGAGGGAACACTGTTGCAGTGTTGTGTTACATGATGACAAAATGATGAACAAATTTCATGCAGTTTGAGGTCAAACAATTTAATCGACTTTAACATCTCACTTTAAGGGGTGACATGAACTGCACAGCAAAGATCATTTAAATTCAGTCCTCAGGAGACTACCTCATGATTTTCCCA
Source organism: Sandelia bainsii (assembly GCA_032362345.1). NCBI lineage: Eukaryota > Metazoa > Chordata > Actinopteri > Anabantiformes > Anabantidae > Sandelia > Sandelia bainsii. Next base: position 5,406,495 of record JAUMHL010000003.1, on the reverse strand, counting down.
TCATCACAATGATCCAATTTAATTAAAAATCTCCATTTGCCCATCAAATGACTGGCACTTAATTAAAAAATTATTTGTTTTATTTTACACCTACAAGAAGAGCCATAGAGAAGAGCTCTCAGGAGGACCAGGACCAAACATAGCAATCTGGCCTCAATGAGGGAAACTTCTCTCTCATCTCAAGAGGCTTTACAGTGATTGTTCCACCCCATTCAGAAGGTGAGTCATCCATCTACAGTACAGACCGCATCGTCCTACCCCCTCCTCCCTCAGGGCTGACTGAAACCTGAAGAGGAAGCTATAGCAAAGCAAACAGAGACCCCTAGAGGTGACAATCTGCTAGTGCAGAGAAGACAAACATAGGCAGATGAAGGCAGGGAACCACTAATTTAACAAACAAAACATGCTCAGTATAAATCTCTACAAATCTTACACAACATAACAGCAGTTACATGGGGAAACTAGCTAAATGTGAATATGCATTGAATCCTCCTCTACTAGGTAGTAGGCACTCTTAAACGTTATATAGTGCTCCTCCTGCCAGTAGCACAAATTGTTCCCTTGGCCAGTGGAAACTCCTAACACCAGCCTCTGATTAGGGGCCTCAGAGCTACAGCATGTCAGGATATTTTACCTAAGACTTTTCCACTTTGAACGAGCATGCGCACTCATGTGCACACCAACACACACAAACAAGGTTAATTTTCCATCACGGGACACAGCACAGTGTCTCTGAATACATGATTTGGGAAAGTGAAGTACCCCTCAGTTTCCACACTTTACTACAACTGATGGTGGAGAGAAACCAGCCCCTTTGGAACAAATAATAAAACACAGCAGCTGTGGAGGGGGACAATCTGATTTTATATTCATTGCATGGGCATGATGTAAGAATATACAAAATAAGGAAGAAAAATTACCCCACAGACTGATTACATATATACTGTACACATTTGCATTTCAGGAATAATGAACAATCTTTTAATTAGATGCATCTTTTAGCTCATGTCTGGATTTTTTAAGATGTAAAGCTTGAATGCTAGTTGTGATTGTGGAAAAAGAATTTTAAAAAATGTCTAAAGACAGAAGCTGACCTCCAAGATCAAGGTACAACAATTTCCAGTCACATCGTACAATGCTTTCTGAAGAAAGTGGGCTCCTTTAAAGCCCATTGGTCAAAGAAAAGCCTCAAAAGTCAGCTGGAATTTACTGAAATGCATGTTGACAAGCCGTGAGGCTTCTCTGAGAATGTCCTTTAGACAGACGAAACAAAATGAGAGCTTCTTGGTAAGTCACATCAGCTCCATGCTCACAGAAGGTAAAATACAAACACCATCCCCAATGAGAAACAGCAGCGAGTCTCCGTTATGTTTATGTTGTTGGGTTTCTGCATCTGGTACAGGGTGCCTTGAATCTGTGTAGGGTACAGTGAAATCAGAAGATTATCAATGCATTCTGGAGAGGAACATAATGCCCAGTGTCAGAGAGCTCTGTCTCAGCAGCAGGTCAAGTCTCCTTTAACAGCATAATGATGTAAAAACACATTTAAAAGCACCAATGGTCATGATATTAATCCAATTGATCTACAGAAATGTGGTCAAATCTATAAATCTATAGTACGAGCTGAAACTCACAGTCGACAGAAGGAACTTACCAATTATTAAGTTATCAAGAAAACTACTGGTTGAGTGACAAACTACCACTTGAGAAGTACAGAAGTCTTATACTCACACTCGACCTGTAGCTGAGAGTTTTCTTCAAAAAAGTACTGTGTACATCTTTCACTACACTACAAAATTTAAATGTAAAGTTCAGTATATAATGACAGTTTGCATTTTATTCTAGCTGCCTACTTCTGGATATTTTTTTATATATTTGGTTTCTCACCTACCTGATGTTGTAGATGAAGTTTCTTCTATTGACTGGAAAAAAATATGAGTTTACTGCAATTTCTCATTGGGATTAACTATAAACTATTATAATACAGTATCTACCCATCTACTGTACGTATTTCTTTCAATTTTTCAATTCCATGTCTACTTCAGTAACATTTAGGCCAAGTAAGTAATTAATATATACTAGATTTGAAACACATTCAGTCAGGTCGCCTCAGTAGTACTCAGTAGTATTAGAAATCCTGTAGCTTGACTGCCACCTGCTGTCAGACAAGCGCCACAACACATTCAGAAAGTTCATAAGAGTATGACACAGGTCGGCTTCAATCACCACACGTCTCCCGCTTCTAATAACTCGGAGCCAAGGAATCTCAAAGTCCTGCACCACTTCTTATCACCAGCCGACTCCTAACAAATATCACCGTCTGGATGAAAGCCAAAGGGAACAAAAACAGCGCGGGCACTGCATGAGGAGGAGGGAGGTGGGAAGCGCTCGTATAAAGTCAAAGGGCTGCAGATGTCAGACCACATTGACAGAGAGTCTCCGGGCGGACATCTCTGCGCTCCTGAGCGAAACTCTGAGGACGATCACTGAACATCGTGCAAAGAAGGGAATCACCGGATTAATTTTCCACTTCTAGAGGATTATTAATTAATAACTCGAGCGACTTTTTTGTATTAGAAGAGTCTGAAAATGGATTTATACGTTTTGATTTCCGTGTTATCAGTGATGTACTCCTGGATGTTGTGCACAGGTAAATTTAGCTTTTTTAACAGCAGTTTGTATGCACATTTTAAACAGAAACAATCAAAATTATATAAGTAATAGCTGGATTTGTTAAATGATTTTGAAGTTTACATTTTAATCCAACCTGTCGCTGGACCTTGAAGACAAACGCACATTACAAAAATGTAATTTTGATTTTTAATTTAACTTTAATATTTTTAAGTTGAACTGCTTACCCGCAGTGTTTTGATAACGATGGTGTAATTGCAGTCCTGTCGGCGCCTGCTGGAGAGATACCCGCTGCCTCCACCGTCACCCAGCGGCTCCATGTGCGGACCAAGCGCTGCTCCTGCGCCACTTTCCTGGACAAGGAGTGCGTCTACTTCTGCCACTTGGACATAATATGGGTCAACACACCTGAGTAAGTATTTGTTTGGTTAAGATAACATAATATTATGTTTCTCTAGAAGCCCTTACAAAGAGTTGGAGGTGTTTTATTTACGGAAATAAAAATTAAATATGAAATACAAAATGAACCTTTTAGTTAGCTAACAGCGAATCTGAAGAAGACGCTCAAACTTTTGGGGATGTAACTAAAAATAAATAACGATTTGCCTACCTCCTCAGTCTTTTATAATAGTTACTTTGACTTTTAAATGTGAAACAAGCAGATTTAAACCATTTTGAGCACATTACGCGACGCTTTTTAGCGACAGTTGTTCGGGTTTCGGCCGTTAATTTCACTTGACTGACGCTAACTGTCGTCGTTCCATCCAGGCGCGTGGTCTCCTACGGCCTGGGCAACGCTCCGAGGGCGAGGCGCGCGCTCCCGGACTCCATGGCAACCAGGAGCGGACCTCGCTGTCGGTGCGTCCGCGAAAGCGACGCCACATGCAGAAACTTCTGCCGGCTGGAAAACAACCTCAGGTATGTGATTTACGTTTTGTAATAGCTTCAACACAGTGTGCAAACATACTAGAAGCCGCCCGAGTCTACTTAAAAAAAAAAAAAATCTCATGTGAGAACAAGTTTCGATTCTTTAAACGGATCTAAATGTGTCGAAACTGCGCGATGGATAATTGCAAAGTGACCCCACTCTCCCATCGTGTGCGCTTTCGCTTACAGGGATGAGACATCGACAGACTCTGCCGAGGGCGATGGTTGTGCTGGGGCGCAGTGCAAACACAAGCAGGCAGCTGGCACGGGCAAGATTAAGAGGTAAGGCAAACCCGCTAGAATAAAAATAAATGGCAATTATAACCTCACGCAACACTTAGGTCTTTTGTAAAGGCAACACAGCTCAGGGAACAAAATGTTTACGTGCTGATAACACGGTGAGAGTGAGCACGTGTTTTAAAGACATACATATTGAGGTTGACCTCAAAGCCAGGAATACCCTATGAATTATGAAAACTGAGCATCATCACCATTATAAATTCCATAAATCCTAAGATTTAAGATCCTAAGATCCAATGGAGTTAACCTGCATCACTTTCCCCCACTTAGCTGTGAGAGTTATGTGGGTAACAGAGTCCCTCTCTACCACAGCTGCACTCATGTACCATCATGTTTCAAATTAAAACCTCTCACACTTTGCGGCGCCATATGTCTGCACCTTGAGACATTAATAATTGGAAACATAAACTCGATTATGTTCATACCACTCAAATCTGTGTACTGTTAGGCACTTGGCATACTTAGAGGTGTGAATGTGAACTGACAGCTCAAATCCACCCAGATATAGCTTTGCCTTTTACATAATCTGGGAGATTCAAGGTTCAGACATGTGACTGTTTTCACTCTTTGTCTACAGGATGAAGAGCGACGACAAGAAACGGGTGTTGCCTCTTCTGCTCAAGGCTGCGTTGAAAACCCGCCTGCTGCTGGAGAAGCGGAGACTGAGACAGCACCACAGGGCGAGAGTGTGGGAGGGCGACACCACAGCCTCCTAAAGATGATGAGATAACCTCTGCACCTTCTTATACAGATGGAGCAAAGGGTTTCATACCCTGGGCCCTTCTCTAGAGCCATCTTCCAGTGGAGAGCCCTGTGCAGTAGCCCCTCAGGAAAGCACTGGAGAGCCAATATAAGGCCAGTGGACTAACTCCATGTTGTCTGCAGTGTCATGAAGTGTCTGCAGCGGAGCAGAGAGCATTTACAACTTGACTTGGTTGCACTTCAGACAGATGAACGAGATCAGAGACAATCGTGGGAGCTCAGGTGAAAGCTAGATAAGCTAAACAAAAAGGACTCGGTCTGCAAAATCAGGGACATTGATTGATCTTTTCCAGTGTCATGGTCAGACTCAGTCACTCCTCTGGACTCTTAAAACACCAAACAGCATTTCAGAAACTTGACTCTGGTGGGAGGAATTCACTTGAATTCTTTTGAATATAAAAAAATACTGCTGTATATTGAAGTAGCAGTTCTACTTATATTTCAAATTCCATTATTTTTTCGCACACTGTCAAAAAGAGATTTATATGACTGTGCAGAAGGGATTATGTGCCTTGTGTCTTCTGACTGAAACTATTTACAGCCTTGATGTTACATGTTGTCTCCTGTGTGCCAGGACACAGGTGATTGTAGTTGTGCAGTACAGTAGCTGCTGGGAGTTTTTCTTACTGTTGAAATTAGAACTTTCTTTACATTTATCATAATTTATGATTAATGTTTTATTTATTTATTCTTCTTACACACTGTATTCTGATGGCCATATTGGTCCATCACATGTAGTTTGTCATTTCTATGAAATGCTTCATCACCAATGTGCCAAATTGTGGCCAAACTTTAATAGATTTTTTACACATTTATTTAAAACTATCAGATCTAATCCTTCATTCTCATTACATATGCTGTGTTGTGTTCTATGTGCAGTGGATCAGATCAGGCTGAAACCCATGACTGACTGTGCTTCACCAGCTTAAAGAGGACAAATGTAACTTTGAAAAGTGTAAACAACAGGCCAAAACATCTAAATCTTATGTGGCAATTAGAATTTTTCTTTTCTTTAAATCTGAGATTCCCCTACATGCAGTCTGCATTCAGGATTACAGAACCTGAAGTTAGCAAACAAAATACAAAACGCAAAAGTGAAAAAAAAAAACCAGTTAGATAAAGTGTGAGAGATGTGGATATGAATAGAGACATTCAGATGTGATCAGAGCAATGAAACCCCCACTAATCCTGCCTTTCTATCTCCACTGATGCCTAACCAGTGGGTATACTGCAATTTCTGAGTCAGAATAAAGTGGATCTAAGATTTCAAAGACACATCCAACTCTTTGTTTCCAGCCCTGTACTGATCTTGTTATAAAATAGTTCTGTATCTATCACCGTATCACTGTTTAGCTGACTTAGCTAAATTGAACAAAGCCTGAGTCACGCTTGTTATTCTGTTAACTACCTGCCCTAGGCTCTCCGCTCACCTCTGAAGATTACTGCAGATAAAGGACATTATTTACAGCTGCTGTCCCTTAGTCACCCCTAAGGGACAGTGGTCCTACTGCCTCACCAGGGGTCATGCATCTGTTTTTCTCCCTAAATGAGCACAAACCTCCTGTGACTTTCATAGACGTCTTTGAACGTTTGGAACGGCAGCGGAGCCCAGTCCAATGCAAATTGGCTGAAAAGTCTCATCTGTCCAGCCCATTAAGCAAACAAATCTGTTATTGATTCTGTGCCTCAGGCTTTCTATAAGAGATGCTGTGGTGCCCTCGTGCGTGCAAAGTCCAATCATAATAATACTGATGTCACATTTTCCAGACATACCTTCTTTTTGTTTGCAAAACAATTTTAAGATGTGTCTGCTGCAGGGGACAGTTAGGAGTGCGGATATAGACTGAAGACAATAGAGAGAAAGTTGATACGACATCCAAGAAAGCTGGATTTGATTCCCCACAATTCAGGTATAGCGTGCAATGGTCTATGCAGCTAAACACACCACCTCTTAATGGAAGCAGATCTGCTGATGTGTTTTTGTCTTGGCAAATGTCATCAAGTCAACGAGAAGCCGACATACACGTAATACTTCATGCAACTATTTGTCACTAACATTTTACATAAAAGGTGGAACTGTACAATAATAATAATGCTTTGCTGTTTAAAAGCTCCATCATAACATAATTCTACATTTCTTTCTTCGCCTGGTTTATTAACAGACACAGGATGTAAAGGTGACGCACAACATGTTTTATACCAGTGATCAGTGGAAGTACTCAGATTCTTCATGTCATATCGGAACGTAAGAATACTAATATAAATATTTAAATGTTTTTGCTTACAGTACCAAAAGTAAAAGTATCATTATGCAGCAGAATGGTCTCTGTCTTTGTGATATTACTCTACAATAAATTGTACCATTTGGTTAATGTAACTGATGTATTAACTTATAAGCAATATTTCAGCTTTGTCTTGTTACTTGTTTGTGATAAGACAAGTACTTTAGATAACCCTGTTACCCTGTTAAAAAGTGCTATACACATAAACTTGCCTTTGCATGTATTTAAAATGAGCTAATTAGAATTATTTTACATTCTGTTGATTGTAATTGACAAAATGCACTTTCAATAAGCTCATCTTGTGTTTGATCTTGAGCCTGTCAAGAAACTGTAACTATCAAATATATGTAGCTGAGTAAAAAGTAGAATGTAAAGTACTTTTAACATATTTCATAACTCTTATCAGATTACCTTTATCAGAATGACTGCTGCATGTTTGCTTATGACATGGCTTTATCACACTTCTCTTCACAATCATTAAATGCCTTCTACGACAACAGTCAGCCGTGGCTTTATTAAGCTGACAGGTCTGCAGAAGCACTGTTAAAAAGAGACACCTCTGTGTACCTGCACACTGAAGAGGTTAACAGCATGCTGACAGACCCGGGACCCAACACAATGGCACTTGCTCTCTGAGTTATGCAGCTCTATGCAAGGAACTCCCCTGAGACATTAGCTTTTGGCATAAATCATTAGTCTATTGAATAGAGCGAGCGCAAACATAATAGCCCATTACACAGCGAGGAATCTCCTCGGCTCGACAGGAATTCTTGAGCTCAGGAGCTGAACAATAGGACTCTGTACGGGGAACGTCTGGGCGGGGCGGACTGGCCTTGATTTTTGACGTCTGACCAGCGCCCGACTCTCTACCTCCACACACCCTGTTTTCCAGCTAACACTCTCAGCTGTGCCAAAGCTGAGAAACTCACGAAACTCTGCTGTAGCCCAACCAGAGGGGATTAATAACCCTGGCTGGATGAGTCAAACACGGGATTTGGTTAAAAAGGTCCAGAGGAGTCAGCTAGATGACTGAGCGAGACAAGAAACCTGTCAGGGAGGTTTACTTGAGGTTGCCATTTTAGTATCTGCATGCAGAGAAAGTCAGAGCGGCAATGGCGACCTTGAGTGATTCTCTTCTGTATCGGAATTTGATTTGTCATCACATCTGGGTGAGCGGGGATGACACACTTCTCAGAGAGCTGATTGTGTGAATCTGTGCAGGTATCTCTCAGCACTTTGTCTGCCTGTAATCCCACTCTCAGTCCTACCCCAACCTCTCCCTGCCAAGATCACAACAAATACTGAAAAGCATTACAAGAATATCCCAGAGTTATTTCAAAAATGCTTCACTGACAGACATGAATGTGAGGATGAGCTGTGTCTGCAGTTTTGCCTCTCCTGTTCCCTGGCTTTATTTGTAGTTTGAATCGAAGAGAGTGGGGGCCCTGTCATGTCTTATTCATATACACAAGTGGAGGGGAATGTTCAGAATGCAAAGAATTATACACCAAGTTTTAGGAACCAGTCACAGTACGAACTTTGCTGTCCAAAATTAACTGGAATGGTGAAAAACACATACTCCACAGATCCTGAATATATACGTTTTACACAACACATGTATACACTTAATGCACATGCATAGTCAGTGCATGGAAAGATATACATGTATTTGGTGCTTGAGGTAATTATCTGCATTTTTGCTGGAGTGCCTAATGTGTTAGTCTTAGAGCATTCCAGGTGGTGTAATTCATCCTGTCAAACACTGATCAGTGTCTGAAAACAAAAAGCCTGAGGGTGTGCTATTTAGAAGTACAGTTTAACCTGAGCGAAAGCTTTAAAATAGCTGAATTAACTTCAAAGAGTCATAGTTTCGGTTATTTTTACTTATTATGGCAGCATGGTTCTAGGAATGACAACGTCAGTATGTCATTTGGTCCACCAAGTCGATCCAAAAAGAAATACCTCATATAACTATTAGATGGATTACCATACAATTTTGTACATTCATGATCTCCAGGGAATGAATCCTACTGACTTTGATTCCTGACTTTTCCTCCCTTTCCACGGTGCCCAGAAGATGAATCCTACTGACCGACTCTGCTCATATTGACTCTGATTTTAACAACAAAGTCTACAACAATCAAAAATTCTTGGCAAAAGGCATTGGCAAAAAATTTGGTGTAGACCATTGTGGTTCCCAGAGGACGTATCCTACTATTTTAAAAAGTGTAATTAAATGCAAAGTGATGTAACAATGTGGTAAACATGCATCTGTCACAACATTTTTTTAGTGTGCTGCAGGTAGCAAATTCTAAATGTACTTATATTTACAAAATACAATTAAGTAGGTCAGGGAAAACAGGTCAGGCATTAGATCGTCAGATGAATAAAGGTTCAATCATAGACTTTAGTTTTTGTTCTTTCTGTCAAACAGGATTTGTACAAAGCTGCTAAAAACAAACATGACAGCACTGTCATTGTGAGCATGTACTGTGTAGCATACTGAGGTTAGCATGCAGCTCAAAGCAGCACTGTAGCTGAGTACAGTGTCTCAGGACAGTCTCTTAGGGTGTTTTCACACCTTAGTGCGTCTGGTCTGGTCCGAATCAATTGATGAGTTTATAAACTTGTAGCATTTTCTCCTTGGTTCAGTTTCTTTTCACACACAGAGTAAAATCCAACCACCATGCATCCCCTCAAACTCCACGAGAACATGCTCTCTGCTTATTGGTCACATGTGTCTGCAGTGGGAACAAAAAAAGTAAACACAGGAAGATGACTGAAGACTAATGCATGTTTCTGTGACATGGGAGAGATAATTATACAATATATGTTAACACGGGTTGGTCGTCCCCTGGTGATTGTTTATTATGTCACATCACCTGCACAGTCCTCTGACCAGATCTCTGTGAGGCACTGATCCTTCTCACGATATCACGTTGGTCCGCGATTCATCCTGCAGCATGTTTCAGGTGCACAAACAAATTTTTTTAAAATCTACATAGGATCCAATAAATAACCTCCTTAAATAACGCAATTCATAGCTTTTGGCCCTGTTTTGGTTCGGTATGACCAGATTAGTGCGGTTGTTTTTGTGCACATCTGAGTGACAAACCGTACCTCACCAAGAGGGAAAACAAACTCTGTGAAAAAGCCTGTACGTGCGAAAGCACTTAATCTTGTTTCCCTGAGGCTTAATTTCATATTGAATTAATCTGGCTAAGAGTTATCTCATTCAAAAATAAGTGCACCAATGTCCCTGAGGGCTTGGGGTGTTTTGACCCCCATTTCTTTTCCCTGCTATGAGTGTCAACAGTATGTGCTGAAGTATTTACCTAGAATAAATATTACATTACCCAAAAAAAGCTAACACTGCAAACATATACCAATCTGATTTGGGTGTTCACAGATAATTTAATAGAAAAATACATAAAGAAAATGGGAACACACCCTTACAGTAGTATGCTGGGTGGTACACTTTATTAAGTGCGTCTGTGTTGCTGTTTGTTTAGCTCTCCTTTGCCACTGTGTTTATTTACACTGCTAGGGAGATGGAACTTTTATTCTTCCTTTACTCATTTTTCTTCCCCAGTCTCACTGGACACATGATGGAAATCCCTTGTGAATGATGTATTAGGTAAATGTTGATAGACACTGATGGTGCATATTCAGAGATGAAGCCTTTTTCCTTTTGTGGAAATCATCTTTAAAACAGACATTTCATTTTTTAATGTTAAAAAATCAAAGTCATATTGGGCTCTTTAGAGTAGCTGGGTTAAAAAAACAACCTGTTAAGGGTCATTTCCACTTTTTTTACTTTAATATTTCCTTCACTTCCATTTAAAGCCACAATATGCTGCTTTTGAGAATCAAGCTAGCTGTAGCATGACAGGATGTGATGCAAAAGGGTTTGACCTTTCTGATTGGTTAGAATGGGGTGCTTGGCTCAAAAATCCTGCACTACTGCCAGAGCTGTAGAAATAAAACAGTGAGTCTGTCACAGGAGGCTTTGACAGCACCTCACCACAATAAGATAAGTTATGGAGCATATGTCTATGAAAAAAATGTATTTAAAAAATGTTACACACTATAGCTTTAACATACAGACACTGACATAACTGTAGCTCACAAAAATGTTTAGCTACAACAAACTCACAGTAATGCAGCTCACACTGACCCTAAACAAACCTAAGCCTGTCTGTTATAAGAGGTGAACGACCTGAGCGAGTGTTTAGAGAGACTCTGCCATCCAGCTGCCAGTGACAGCCAACCTGGGCTGCAAAAGCACCAAAAGCTTGGGTTGTTGTTTTAGCAGCCCGACTGCCAAGTGATAATCTTCTGGGTTACACTCATTGTGTCAGGTCTTTTTATATACTCCATCATCAGCCCCTTTAGCTCCACTTTTCATTGTATATGATCCTGCCAAGATGACTGTTCATGTTGGGGCTTGGAATTCGACATTCCCGTCTATTATGACGTATGCTACTACACGTTACAATTCAACTCCACGCTAGTCTTCCTTATATCTCTGGAGATATCTGTATAAATTCAGCTGTGTTTTTGTTGATGCAGTGTACTGAAATAATTCCATTACTTTTCAAAATGTGACTGATGATCTTGGGTCAAGCCGATTACATAACAAACAGGCATTTTTGCTTGTGATTAATGTTGATTGAAAGAGTCAAACTTTCTCCTTTAGAGCAACATTTCACACGACACCACTATTATCACTGATACACCACTGCAGGTTTGCTAAAGCAGACTTACTGTAGTAGAACTAATTAGTTTGTTGCTACAGCCTTCAACATAAACCCAAAATATTTGATGTGTTAATTTGGACTCATGTAGTTCAGTGGCAGAACAGAGATTTAATCCCATCCTGAGGCGGGAAATAAGGGAGTAACAACAATACGGGACGAGCTTCAGAATGTGTTTCATAAATACGGGATCTCACAGGAATGAGAAAACTGTCAGCATGTGTGCACTGGTATAATGTGAACAGCCCGGGATGTAAATAGCCAAATTCTTTGAAGTGAGGAGCAGCGCAGGCCAACAGGTCTGTGCAAAGTGCATTCACAAGAATGAACCAGGGCATGTATAGGTGAGCCCTTATTTGACAGGGCCACAGCTCACATTTATCCAGTTCAAATTTGATTGTTTCCAGGGTGATCTGCAAAACACTTTATGAGCTTGAAACACTATAACAGAAACAGTATAAGAGAAGATAAGGAGAATATTTGTAGAGGATTTCTATAGACTATAAGGTCATGTTATAATAAAGTCTCTAACACCAGTGGTTCACAATCTTTTTGGCTTATGATTAAATTCTAATGACTCACCATTGTCATTACATATGTAGTTTTCAATATATTCATATTTTAATACTTTGGGAAAATTGCTTCTTGGCTTTCTTTGTGAAAATTATATAAGAAACCAATACCACTCATGTATCTGTCTCTTAAATATTAGGCTACAGCCATTAGCTTATATTAGCACAAAGACTGGAAACACCTCTAAATCTCACAAATGCACTATACATTTTTGTTTATTGTTTATTAGCAAGGAAAAAAATAAGGTAAGGCCAGTACACTGTGAGCCAGACTACTACTGATTTGCTCCCATAATTTCATATAAAGGAGTACAGCAGAAACTTGAGAATTAACTATATTATACAGCTGACTTATCCCAACACCTTGACCTGAGTGAGTTCAAGTAAATTACTGCAGTATGTGCAGTAACAACAATACTGCACATATTGTAAATGTGGATGATTTCCACAGTACAATATTGTTGTGTACCCGTGTTCTGCAAGGAGTTAGAACACTTAATTACCATAAAGGTTAGCCTTCGTTTGATTTGTGTATAAAAGATCCTCTCTGTAACACATTCCAGACATATCATTTACAAGACCCAGTCCCATTTTCTAAAACACCTGTCAGTCTGCACTGAGGCCCCATGTCTCTGCTCAAAACTGAATACCACAGTACACTCTCAGCACCAGAGGAAATAAAGACAGTTCAGCTGCATTAGAGAAGCTGGATTATAGGGAGATGTGACAGCAGTATGTTGAGGTAGCAGAACAGCTACAGCTAAGGGTGTAAGGGATCACAAAAGTCACAGTTCAGATCACATCACAGATTTTAAGTCACGGACTGATTTTTCAGATCACAAAGTGACACCTCTTATCTCATATAGATAATCTTTGGCTACATATTGTGCTGCTGAAGCCCATCTCTCCAACAACTTGAGGGAAGTACACACACTGACAACAGCGCATTTGTCCTGTTATTTTTTTAAATTGAGGAATTTACATTTAAAGTAACATAAACATATAGGTGTGAAAATGTAAAGAATCATTAGGTCTAATTCAAACAGTTAACCAGTAAAATTGTTTGTCACATTATGATTGTTAAACTTGGCAATTAATCCACTATTTACATGGTTGGCGAACAATGGAGGGTGATCCGAATGGATCACAGATCAATTAGGGTCTGTTAAACCACTAGTTACAGAAAAGACAGAGTCTATATATATAGACAGAGGTTTTTTCTACTCTGGTCACTTGGACTGAATTTAAAGAACATAAGTCAAGTCTCTACAAATAGATGCACCACAAACAACAGACTGGTTACTCACATGATCAACTGTCAAAAATCTTAACAAGAATTTACCCTGGTGATGTCCTAAAGCAAAACCTGAAGACTAACAACAGTTGAAGTTGCAGCAGTGCAGCATCGGTGTATGAGTCAAGTGTTCATCTGTAAGATGAAATCAAACCAATTTCAATACTATCTATGGTTTGCTTTTTCCACTACAACCATTAATTCAGATATTTACTGTATATTCAGTATTTACCTCTCTGTATAGGAGGTTTTATTCTTAATGGTGAGTTGCTTATCCAAACACAATTCAATTCAATTCAATTCAATTCAATTCATCTTTATTTGTATAGCGCCAAATCATAACAAAGGTCATCTCAAGGCA
>JAUMHL010000003.1:5355961-5385466 GCA_032362345.1 Sandelia bainsii | reverse complement strand
AAAGTGCCTTGAGATGACCTTTGTTATGATTTGGCGCTATACAAATAAAGATGAATTGAATTGAATTGAATTGAATTTCTTGACAGAAATATGCAGATTTCAGTCTCTCTTATTTACGTTGACGTACAACAGCCTGCACAGCTGCATCAATAAAATTACGCCCCTGTATCTGGTCCAGGACTTGGACCTTCCATTGGAGCTTGTTTGCTTTAAGTCAGTTACTTGAAAGGTGCTGAATACTTACGCAATCACTTATTTTCAGTTTAATATGTTTTATTAATTTATATTACTTTGTAGAGATCTGTTTTTACTTTGAAATGAAAGTGTATTTTTTGTTAATTTTGTCAAAAAAAAGTCTATTAAATCGACCATGATTCAACTTTTATAGGCACTGCTCTGTAATGATCTGTCCTTCATTCAGCTGTCTGCAGCCTTTTGTTAGCCATATGAGAAATCTACATGGGGAAAACGTCCATGTTATTGAAGTAGCTCCCTTTTTACGAACTAAATCATCATCGAAGGCTGACACACTGCTTTCGCTCTCAGACATTGGCCTTGTGTAGCTGCCAACTACAAACTGGTAAGAACTGGATTTCTTTGCACAGGAAACTAGCTGGACCCCACTTCTAAAACTCAAACTATTGTGTTAGATGCTTGTTGGTCACTGAACCTGAAATGAGCATGTTCTAACGGACGACCAGAGGAAGACGAGAGTCGGAGACAAAAGGCTAAAAGAAAGAGAGGAATGAAGTAGACAAGAGAAGAATAAAAACTTGTGAAAAGAGGTTAGAGTGCAAAGTGCCAGCATGGGGTAAAGCAGACTCAAGTGGGCTCAAAGGAGAGCTACATGAGGTCTGCTAACATGGCATTACACCTACATATTGCTAATAATGAGTGAATTAACAGTGATCATGCTGTGGTGTGATTTTAACTCTCTCCAACTGCCTGGACTACTTTCTCTCTGGCTGTGGCAAGATCACACCAGTTTCCTGTTAATATTTCACATTTCACCATGTTGATGTTATCACTTGCTTACAATAAACCAGGGTGAGATCTCACCTGGATTCCTCAGAATTTAACCTAATCATTAGAACAGACAAATAGAAGCGAGAGAGACATTAAGATACAGGATAAAGCTATTATCCTGAAATCTGTCTGTATCACACACATCCAGAAACACATTTAAAATAAACAAGTGTAACGCAACTCTCATTCCCTTCATGCCACAATAATAACAACAATCTACACGTGCACTGATGCAACCTTACTGTAATGAGAAAACACTACAAAATCACAACTAATCCAACACTTCTTGCAGGTCATTTGATTTGCTGAATAGAAGCTGATGTAGTGTTTGTTCAATACGATTTACCTGCAGAGGGTGTGAACTGTTCTGTTGCTAACATCACTGTTGATATATTTTGTTTATTAGATACCAGGTTTTACACTGAACAAACATTCAAAAATATCTATTGTATTATTTGCTTTCTTGCCAAGACTTACAGTAGATGACAAGCTTGGCTTAAAAAACCAAAGAGTAAAAATAACATAGTGTGGTTTTCTGGGGGATTAAGTGAGTGACTATTTTTTGGTCACGTGCTGTAACTAAATGGAGTATTATCATCACTGAGAGTTTACCAGGCAAATAATCAAGATTTGGATTACCTTTACACAAAGTGAAACTTGGTTGGCATGCTAAATAACATAGCTATGCAGCAACCAACGGTGGAGTACACTTGCTACCTTTGCTAGCCTCCAGATGTTTAGCTAGTGTCTAAACCTCTGTTCACATGGGCTGACTTGCCTTATGACCAAAAACAAAAACTTTGCTGAGCAGAGATGGGAACTCAAGTCTGCAACATAGACTTGAATCGCACAAGTCATTCACAAAGAGACTTGTTGAAACTAGTTGAACTTGAGATTTGGGATCTTCACTTTACTTTATATTTTAAAGCACTAAAATTCCATATATATATATATACAGCTCTTGCGCTTGCGTAATTCTTAGCAAGAGCTGTATATATATATATATACAGCTCTTGCTAAGAATACCGAGCTAGCTTCTCAGGGCTATACAGACTACGGATCTGACATGGTGCTATAAAGCGTTACACAGTTCCTGAAGGGGTCCTACAGGATTCAAGACTTACAGTTTTATCATCTCAGATAATCGATTATTGGTCTTGTCACTTCAGTAATTTTCATATTTAAGTCTGAAGGTGCAGAGACAATTACACATTCAGCTAGGATAGATCTTAATAATCTAAATCTTGACACAGTTCATTAAAGAAGATCCTTGATATTCTTTCCACAAAACTACACAACATCAATGGCTAAACCACTTTAAAATGGTGGAGAAAAACTCTCCTTTAACAATGTTAAAACTACTAAAGGGGAAAATAAAAGAGGAAAAGTGCATTTTAAGTGGTTAATATTTGAGAATTTCTGAATTTGCTCTGTTAAAAGTGACACACTAATCTACACTGGCATGCTAAAATATTTCTGGGCAACTTACATATATATATTTTTGTAGAATTCCATCCCTTGCAGCAAGCAGACATTAAAATTGGGCCGTACTTTGAATATTTATGCACTGTTGCTTTCAATTTCATAACCTTATAAAAAATGTGTTTGTTTGTGTAAAAGTTTAGACAGCCAAGGTAGTTAGTAACACCCACTCTGGCAGATATCACAGCTTCCGAATGCTTTGTTTAACAAGCTAAGAGTTTTTCTGCTCTTGATTTAGGACTTTTTACCCACTCTTCTTGCACATCACTTCAGTGAAGTTCAAGTTCAAACTTTTGTACATTCTACAATTACTTGTTTTGTATTTTTTCGTTTTTTTTAAATAAAATGTAACAATGCATTTCCAGACTCATTTTATTGTCTGTTTGCTGCAGGAGTATATTAATATCGAAATCTTTCAGGTGCTCAGAAAACCTGGACAAACTATTTGCTAAGTAAGGTTGTGTCATGTGATTGAAAGCTCCAGAGTGGCTAATGGTCCTTGTCTTGAGTTGTTTTCTTCAAGTAGTATGTTAAAACCAAAATTTCAGAAACTGGGCCCCTGTTTTAGTTTTCTCATAGTTCTCAGTTATAATAACAGTGATAAAGAGGAATACATGCAGGTCTAAAAAATACTGATATTTGGAGATACAGTGTTTTCACTCTGCAGTGTCGTTATGTCTGGTTGTTGTTATTTCTAGATGACAAAAAACATCAGCAGATCACTGTCAACACCTGCTGAAAGAGTTTATAACTTCAGATGACTCCATTTGGACATTTGTTATTTTTAATTTCTATGCAGGCCGATCCTCGCAAACAAGTGTTATCCACATTCTTCATCTCAGCCTGATGCTGGTGTCACCGGCAGCACCTTCCTCCCGACCTTCCTTGCCTTACTTAGGTAATAATCTCCAGGAAAGCCTGGTTAAGCATGAAATATTTTGGCAAAGCATGTCACCTCCTGCTTGTAGAAGGAGCCTAATTCTCTCCTAATTCCTGACCCATCCCTCAGAGATTCCCCGCAACAATAGCATGGATCAAAGCTGGACCCCGAGGTCAGGCCCTCTGTGGCCTGATTAAAGCCATCAAAGACACTGTGGAAACAACAGCTACACAGAGAAACGCAATAAACTTTATTATTATAGTTTTCAGCTCTTTGGCTGCACTGTGAAATATTTTTTGGTGTTACTGAGGAAACTCCAAAAAACTAATGGCATGCAGCATGTCTCTGCTGACAATGAGATCACCCAGTCAGCTCAAATATGAAGAAACACACCCTTTTCTCGACTGTCATGCTAATCCCAGAGCCATGAGGCTGCAGCCCCCTGTGCTGCTTCACAGCTACACACCTCAAAACACTCTTTACTGCTCCATTACTTCCCTGCCACAGACCACGGGTGTCGACAGACAGCTTCTAACCGGGGTAGAATTGAGGGAAATGAGGGGTAAATGAGCCGAGGGGGATGTTTGGGCGAAAGAAGTTGGAGGCACCAGTGATGCCCAGAGGGAGCAGAGATGACTGACACCGCTAAGCTTGTGACATAATATCTTTGTACATGACTTCTTTAACAGTCCTAATTTATAAAGAAAACTGAACAGATTTACTATAAAAAGGATTTAAAAAAAACCCATCTTACTCTTGTGCATGAAATGAAAACAGATACTCTGATATAGCCACACTGAAATAACATGTTTACTATGATGTGTTATCTCTCTCCATGGAAGCAACTTATCACACTTTACAAACATGAATGCCAAAGTGAAAGTGCCTCTTTCAAAATATGGGTGGGAAAAAACCCTCATATCACTAACAGTACTACAACTAAATATGCATAAACTAAATCTGCAGATTTGACATTTGGACAGAGAGTATGGAAGAAGGGTAGGGCTGATAGTGTTCTATAGTTTTCGTTTTGTCAATCCAATCCATGAAAAGACCAAAACCAAAAATGATTATATATTTCTCATGTATACAAAACCTAATATATCTCTTTCCTCTGTGCCAAAAGCTCCATTGTTACCTAAAAACCATTAAAAATACATTGCGAGCCACACTGCATGACTTGTTCTATTGTTTATTTTGAGTCCATCTCACATACACAGGCCTGCTGTGGTAAATAATCACTAAAGCAAAAATTAATCCACAGCTTTAAACAGTCTGGTCCATGTTAGCTACAGTGACATGCTGTTTTTAGAAAATTACTGAGAATTTTTTATCAATTATTTCTATATTTGGAATCAGCAAGATGTATATTTAGAAGAGAAACAAACTGGTTTGTGGGTGGGAGCCTGTTTTTGACTTGAACAGTGTTTCCCACAGAATTAAATAATAATATTGTAATTACCAAGTAGCATGATGCCTGCTGTCCTCCTCCTCTCAAACATCTCTGTCTTCAGGTCTCCCTGAACTTCTCTAAATGCTTCAGCTGCAACATCAGCACTGGCTGAAGCCTGGAAGAAACTAATTAAATGGATAACTCTACAGTAGAGAGCTCTGCTCCAACAGTTTAACCGCAATCCGTACGTTTACACAACATGTATAATAGTCTTTCTGATTTTCTTTCGATTTGTTAAAGAGCAATATGTTTCTGTTTAGATGGATTTTTTAGGAATTAATCTGTAATATCTATCTATCTGTCTATCTACCTACCTACCTCTCTCTCTTTCTCACACTGGAGTGTGATATACAGTCTGTTCTTTGCGCTACCTCTGAATGAGCCCTTTAGAGTCCTGGAAAATCTTTTTCAATACTCATCTGTACTGAGGGAGCAAACATTCAGTGCTGTACTTAAAGAACTAACATTAATTTTATCCACTTACATGAGCAGACGATATTGACCAGCAGCTATACAGTGTGCTAATGTTGATGATCCAGTTGTGTTCCCACCATAGCTTAGCTACCCTTACTAGCTAGGCTCTTAAATAGCTTACTAATAATTTACTTTTAGACATGGATCATCACAGATGTGTCTGTGGTTCGTATGTGTGACAGAAAACACAAGGCATAGAGACAGTGTGAGTACGGGCTGAGTTAATCAATGTGTTGCATGCAGCTCTATGAATGACAAGATTTTACCCATTTAAATAAAAAAAACATGTGGCAGTCAATGTTGATACTGTGGCAGGTGGCTCGAAATAAATCAATATATAGGAACCAGACTATGTTTTAGTTAACTCTATCAACTTGACTCCACATTCAAGTCTAAAATTAATGTTGTTTAAAAGCAAAATATTTCCACACTGTTTTAATGGTCAGCATTCAATCTTGATTTGCACATCATTCCCAACCTTTTTTTTTATGCAGACTTGTGACTTGTCTTGCTTTTAAAGACTTGTGACATAACTTGATAACTGATTTGAACTTTCTCAAAAACCACATTTGCAGCTCTGGTGTAGACTAGGGTTGGGTATCAAATACAAAAATATGTTCATATTCCTCCAAGTAAAGCATCAAAAAGGTATAGCTTTAGTATCGCTCTCATAGCTGTGGTACTGTACTGAAACATTTCAATCCTACCTCAGCCTACCTCCCATTTTTAGCCACAGGAAAAGAAATAGAAGCAGGAGGAAGAGAAAGAGAAAGAGAGAGAGATGGTAGTGAACAATTGGAACTTTGGCTGTAGTACCAGGTAATGCTCGGCCTGCTGACTGGAAGTCAGTCACATAAACAGACTCAATGTGGGAACAGGCATCTCAACTGGACATGATGCAGCATGTGGAGTCTGTCCAGTGCAGGTGGTACCTAAGCATTGTTTATCCACCACCATGTAGTACATGAACAGCATCCCCTTCCTCAACCTACTGTCTCTCAACATCATCCCAGTTTGTTTGTTCACTCATCTGGTACAGCCAACATGCCTCGCTTCATTTCTAACTTTCCATGAAATCAAGGGTTAAGGTTGAGTGACAAAGAACATGGATGGAATGGCTTGCATAACTCTTTTAATTTTAATTTTATGCTTCAGCTACAGTCACAAAAGCTCCTCTGGAAGATTTTCCACATAGCAATGATCACGCTGTTTTCAACATGTGTCATCTGGAGTGTTAAACATAACACAGTGCTGCATAAGTCATCCTGAGCGCTAACTCTGGTTTAATGTTTGGCACACAGACACGCTGGGAGAGCACAAGTACAGCGGATGGAATATGACATAACATAATATAACATAACAAGAGACTTGCATTATATCAGGGGTGCCACGGTCCCCTTAGGGAATATTACATGTACCGCAAGTATACCTTCAAGCACCTACTAAGGATTTTGGAAAAAGAAATTCCTCAGATTCATGTTCAGTGTGCAATGCAGTGACCCCTCAGTCCATACACTAGCATTCTTGGAAGGAGGAATGATAATTTTGTTCCAGCGTCACTAATGCAGCAAGCCACAGGCTTTGTCCTGCACACATTCCTCTGACACATGGAGCAGATTTGGGTAACGATGGCCTGACAACTGATCTCTACCTGATGATATTTGGAGCCACAGGCGAGTACTGCTTATGAGACAGGCTGATAAACTGTCAACATCTGCAGCCACATGCAGAATAAGTTTGTGATGGAAAGCGATTAAACCAACCAAAACTGACTTTTACCTGCTCATCTATAATATAAGAGACAAATGAGCTGACAGGCAGTTGTTTAGTGGTTTGTACTGTTACCTCACAGAAACAAGGTCCTGACCCAGCTGGTTTCTTCTACCCATGTCAGAATGGAAACCTGTTCAGGATGCATCCATGCATGATGCATGCTGTCATACACTCCAATCATGTCTGACTCTGCACAGCATAACCAGATAGGGATGGATGAATAAAATAAACAGGACTGCCTTAATGACATGCTATATTCATCCCCTTGGGGAAATTGTTGTTGGACAGCATGTCGGTGTCTTGTCCAAGGACACTTCGACATGTAGCCAGGAGGAGCCAGGAATTCGCACCACTAACTCTGGGGTTCACAGACGACTCCCCTACCAACTGCTCTACGAACTGAGCTACAGCCGCCCTGAGGCACTAATAATCACGATGTTACAGTGAAGTCAAGTCTTATTTATATAGCACTTTTCATACACAATAGCAATTCAAAGTTGATTAAATACAGAAAGTGAAATGTGAATCACCTCAGAAGGCTTTTGAAAACTGCTCTACAATGACACCCTCTGTCAGGAAGAGCAGGAGGAATCCCTCTTCCAGGAAGGACAGGCTGATGCTGTATATTCAGAACACAGTTTGTCTCTGTTATAGATCACAGATCAGTTTTTAGACTAATTCATTAGTAAATAGTTGCACATTACTTTACCTGTCCTCACAGAACACATGGTTTGAAGTCCATGTCAAGGCATTTCAGAGAAAGAATGGAGGGAGTGCTGTAAACACAGTGAAACATTTCAATGTGTTCAAATGTTTGAACTGTTACGGTAACTTCCCTGGGATACCATCTTGGCCAAGAAAGATCTCATCAATTATACTAGAGGTTCCCAAATCTGGTCTTTAAGGCCCGTTGCCCTGTTTGTTTTTCCAACTTTCCTTGCCCTACCCACTGTTGATTACCTGGATCAGGTATGTTTAGTCAATCAGAAACTGGAAAATTCCATCTCAGATGAGGGTGGAGTTGGGGAAGACAATGGTGACTGGTATCTTCTAGCTTATGACTGTCTGAACACTCCTGATCCACCTAATCAGTAGTGGGTGGGTGGATAGTTGTAAAACAAGCAGGGCAGTGAAGGCCAGGTTTGGGAACCCCTGAATTGTACAGTAGTCCTTTCACACAGATACCATGTTGGTGGTGCACAAATGTCACTCTTCTCTGGCCTAGTAAGTAATTTCCCAGATCTTTGACATTTCAAACACAGAGAAGAACATTCAAGAATATTAAATAAAAACTCACTGCATGGTAGAAAAATGTATTTATAGCTTTTAGGTGGGGGAAAAATGATTTAATCCAGATGTAAAATGATAAATTATATGACTGCATAACTAGCTGAAATCTCTTGGCAAACCTGAGTCTGAATACGAATTCATTGAACATATAATAGGTATGTTACAGATAAGAGCATAAGGAGAGGGACATACAGAAAGTGCTTAAGTGGGAGAACAAATGGGAAAATGAGAGAAAGAAACTGAACAGAAACTGAAACCTAATTTTATGTAGTGTTTACTTCTGCCACACAACTACAGTATGTGTATTATAATACTGTATAATCCAAGGAATTAATAATGATGACCATGCAGGGATAAACTTGTGACAGTTTTGTCCTATGAATAGCATCCAACATGCTGTGAATGTGCCCTTGCTTGAACATGTCTTAGCAGCCGCCCTGTATGTCAGGCTTACAAATTAAAACAGCAGCACCTAAGAAAACATCACATCAACAGGCACTATTTGTCTGTCTAATGGACTCTCAAATGAAGGAATAAGAAGTTAAAATTATAATAGTTGTGCGTAATTAGAAACAAATTTATCTTTAGTGTGTACTTTTCTACCAACTGCAACAGTATCTTATTAAAACTATTTATACGTACATAATAATTAAGAAAGCAAAATATTTTAGTGTTGCAACATTTTTTTAGGATAATCAAGTAATCAGATTTGGAGAACACCACCCTTTTTTATAGGACAGATTTTTCCCCGTCAGTCTGCTGTATGACTAAGCTGGCATGTTCACCAAGATCAAGCAACATTTCTGAGCAGACAGATCACTGTTTGTTTAGGGTTGAAAAATCTGTGTGTAGCTGCAGGAGGTCTCTGCTTGGTGCTGGGGCGAGAACAGAGAGGCCCCACCTGGAAGTACTTCTGCAGGGTCAAAGGTCGATGCTATTGAACCTGAGTGACAACGTCTATATGTAAACAGAAAACGCTGAGTGTAATGAGAGAAATGTTGGCCTCCCGAGAACAGAGGAAAATGCAGTCTTCTCATCTCTACAATTAGATTTTCTAAACTTTAAATATATAAACACTACTATACTTTTACAATAAAGCCAACAATATAGGAGGACTATATATCTTATTCTAATTAAGGTTTCATAGCTCAATACCTAAAATTGTTCATTGGACAGTGGTCAAACTTTACTAGATTTTAGAACATTTCTCCTCAGTTTAAAGATTTATCTAGATTTATTTAGATCTTTAAGATTAATTTTCAAACCACAGTGTACACAGCATTAACAATAAAACAAAATTGAAATAGGAAAAAACATAGTAATTACAGTTGCACAGTGGTACATCTGTGGTACATCTGTAATCGTCCATAAACGTTCTGTTAATCATTAGCTTGAACAATACTCTTGATCGCAGGTATTCTGTGGCCTCTTTTTTGTGAGGCATGCCTCATATCAGCTGATGCTGCTCGTAAATAGCACATTGACACTGTTGGAGTGTTACACGTCAGTGTAGCTCTAAACCACACCTTTCATTGATTGGACTCTAGGTTTGCTAACACTGCAACGCATTTAGTGTCATCAGAAGCCTACTGTTCCACTTACTTCTTCCACCATCACATTGTATATTTAATAGATGTGTTCCATAAAGACATAAAATGTGTATTAAAAATTGAACCGCAACACTCCACCACCACCACCAGTGTCCCACCACTCGCATATTAATAGTGGGTGGATGATGCTGCAAATTCTAAACAATATCCAACAAATCTGACATTTCTTGTCGTAAGAGGTCCCATTATTTGCTTTGTCTGTGGGTTTTACATTAGGAAAGTTAACACTGTGTCTTCAGGGACAGTACAGAGTGCAGATCATCTGTGTTTCGAAAGCTCAAAAATTTACATCTGAAGTGAAAGGTGGATTTAGAGATGAGGACACCCCAACAATTGATTCATCATTTAAGTCAAATTCACTGGTTCCAGCTTCTTAAATATTAATATTGGCTGTTTAAGGCAGTTTCACTAAGGCAGTGAACTGAGTCCACTTGGACAAGACATCTGAAGACTCACTGAACATTTTAAACTTTGTAGACTAAATGAATTGGGAGATAGCTAAAGAGATAATGAAAATAATTCCAGTTAGTTAGTAGTTATTCCACAAGAAAACGATTCAGGCAAAATCCAGATACCAGTATTTTTGACTGAGTTTGTCACCGGAAGATTGGTTTAGTATTAAGTATCAAAGTACGTATGGTAGCCAGGTATCATACAATAAAAAAGACAATAGGCAATTTCTCTTTATCAGTAAGACTTTCCACTAAAAGAAACTTGAAAACAAATTGCTGGATAGATGGTTTTCACTTGAACTGAAACAATTGATGTATCAATTACAGCAAAATCTCTTTTTTCTCTTTGTAGCTTTGACCTCAATGTAACCGAATTGTTTCACACAATAATAGGAAGCATTAAAAAGCTTCAATATCAGTAGAAGCATCTCTCCTAACATTGTTTATCATGAGGGTAGGAGCAAAAAAAATGACAGCTACAGGAAGGCCTCCACTGAGGAGGTTCCCTCGCATGAACAGAGAAGAATAGATGTCATTTTTGTTTAGTGGCTCTGTTGTCAAGGTGTGGAGGACGCCTGCTAACCTTGGTAGAAGTCCCTGGTTAACACATCAACTGCTAGAGGATGCCAAAAAACATTAGAAGGCATCATCTTAACCTGAAACAACAACATTAACGTCAGCCCAGATTTCTATGACAATAACAACAGAGCTCATTCCCGCAGTCTAAGTGTTTCTTTGTCATTATCTGCTGTGCCTGTGGGAAGTGATAACACATGCTTCTGCGTAATTCCCCAAACAAGAATGCATTTAAAAAACACAGCAGATAAAACTATAGCCCCTGTGTAACATTTACAGTACATTAAAGACGTCATGATGATTTTTGAACTTAGCCAAAATCATCATCATCAGGACACAAGCATCAACAGCACTTTGACCCACATAGAGTCCAGATCCAACCAAGGTCACCGAACCATCTCGGCAAGTATTTAGTCTATTCAGTGATCGCTCCTCATAACATCCACAGGGGGTTCACAGTCTTCGTGTCTCTGCTTATCGAGGCATGACAGACATTCCCTCCACTGTGTGTGAACGCGTGGATGAATGCATTTGTGTGTGCGTGCTCTGACCTGAGCACAGACACGAACATAACATGTGAATTCACCTCCTCAAAATTCCAAACACTTGTAACGACCACGAGCCACAACAAGGAGATGGTTTCCTGTTTTGTTCTTGGCCCTTTTGAAAGAAGAGACTCCCGCCTTTCCACCACCCACTGTCCAGCTACAACCCCCCTCAAACACACACTCCCCCTCTTTGCTTCTTCAGTTTCATATGAAAAGAATGGAAAGTCTGGAGAGGAAAGGTGAAAAGCTTTTAAATCTCCATCAGTAAGTAGTTTTCCATTTTAGTTGTTTGTCTGTGGAGCGATTTAATTCATAGCTTTTGTTTGTTATCTTGCTCACAAAAAGCCACGTTACCATCTGTAAGCTACCTGTTCCATAAACATGCAGCCCGGCTTCCTGTTGTTCATTTCAGACTTTCCTAAGGGCAAGTGCCACAAACCACAATGATACAGCTAGTTTTTAAAGGTACAGTACATGCTTTCAGTTTTTTTCCATGCACAACAGTGGTTGCTGCCATTTAAGTCCTGTCATTTTATCTTCTCAATCACACTAAATTATCACTGACGCTGAGTAGGAACAGGATTCAACTTCACAATAAATAAACCAGCAATTTGTGGCACTTTTTGTGTGAACAGCAACATTATGCAAGTCTTCTTGAAGAAATCACACAGTCATCCCCATTTTTCCCTCCCACCCCACAATGGGTGTTGCATGGCATTCCAGTACTAAAAAATATCACAATACCTTGCCTTTAAAAATGTACTATACGAAGTTTTACTAGTATCTGTACTTTAAGAATGACATTGTTTCAATAATGGCTGTATTTCCTGAATTACAACAGTGTGTGACAGTGGGGTAGTGTGTGTGTGTGCATGCATGTGTTGCAGGCATAATGAGTATGCCAAGTGCAAGAACTCTTCTCAACAGTCCGCGGTGTGTAGACAAATCAGATGCATGATGGAAATATGGCATTAACCTACAAACCTACACAAATGAAGGGAGCTACATGTCCAACTTGACACAGCACATAACATAACCTCAAATGTAAATAAAGTGATTTATTTTGTGGCAAGCAAACGTTTTTCACCATCAGAGTCGGATGTGTGTCTGATAATTGTCTAATCTGGCTTTAGCTTTTTAGCTAACATTTCCAAAGTGGCTAAAATCTTTAAATGGAAACGCAACATTCACACTGGTAACATTTACTTTACCATAGATTTCAAAAATCAAGCATTCACAAGTGTGCAGTTAAACAACCCCAGCTACAAGTGATCAGTTAATGTTCAGCCAGTACTGGTTATCATAACATGTACATTTTGTCAGTAATTGTTTCTAATACTGGAAAATCCACTCAGTAGAGCACGAATCTCTGCCAGGGAGGTGCCTTAAGTCTTATTAAAGTTTAATGTTTAATGAGTGACATCTGGTTGCAAAATAAACTATAAAAGAAATCAAACATCCGCTGACACATAGGGGAGATCAGATTACTGCATACAATGTCTTTGATAAACTTTACGAACACAACTACATGCATGAAAAAACAAACAAAAAACACAAACTACTATGACAAAAAGGGCATGAATGCATGAAGCATGAATAAACAAACAAATGACATTAACTGTGAGTCTGGCACTTCATGGTGTTTTATGCTCAAACCTGGCAACAACCAGACAGTACAACAGTGCACCAAAGCAGACTGAACACAAACGACTCAGTACACCTCTTTGGTGGACGTCTGTGCTCTACTGAGGGTATTTATTAGTTTTCTCAGGATTTGTTAAAATATGTTGTGTGTTTGTTTTATTAAGTTACATGTTCTGTTATCTAGTATTTAGTTTATTTTCCTGATGTTTTTGTTTATGTCGTGGTATTGTTTCAATATCTCCATCAGTATCAAGATATTAGGGCAGATATCGGTACCAATGTCACAATGTTGGTATCGTGATAACACTACCTTCCAGTGTTGATAAGTATAAACACTTTCAATTTCCAACTTGGTCAGAAAATATGTTGTATGAACCACTTCTCTTCTAGTATGACCCAGCCCTCATGCAGCATTAGTTTGTGTGCCAAATTTTTAGCTACATTTTGCATCTACAGTACACATACCTGAGCCACCACTCACGCAAAATAACTTTGATCAGAGCCTGTACTGGCGTGGTGCCAATGACATTTTAAGATGATTAGATGCCGAGTTCATTCTAATCAAAGGTGCTCAATGACCATATATGCAACAAGTTTTTTCTTCCACAGTTCTGACCCAATAAGAGTTCTTGTCTAACTGAGCCTGTTGCACAAAAGCACAAAATAATAATATGACAGCAACATCTGATACATCTCTTAAAGCCCATTTAATTTTAGATTATTGGGGTTTGCACGGTTTAGGTGGTTTTCTGTGCAGCTTTTATCATGGTAGAAAGTATCAGTAGGTAAGGTATCAGAGCTCAAGCTGATTAATCACTGAGTTCATTAAAAATAAAAATAAAAAACTCTAGTTGCAGCTTCTTAAATGTGAGGACTGGTTACTTTTCTCTATCTTTGCCTTCTGGGGTAACAAAACAAACAAGACATTTGATGGAGTACTTTTATGAGTTTTTATGCATGATTAATCATTTAATTAAAAATAAAATCATTAAAAATATTATTTGCCCAATGGTATGATTGGTGAGGTGTTAGATATTTGATAAGCTGGTGTTTATCAAATATGAGACAGAAAGATGAGACAGAAAAAACTAACCTGACAGTAAATATCCTATAATCTTCAGTAATGTATGAAAACAGTAACTTTCCAAGTTGTAAATGCAGGTGATCCCAAAACCTTCACCTTCTTTAAAATATAGGATATATAAATAAAGTGTGCATGCATGGTTCTCATTTTGCAAATTTTACAGGACAGTTAGTTAACCTTGATATTTTTAAAAAACTGTTGCATGGCAGATTTTTTTAATTAACATTCCAATTTTATGCAGCGGCATACATGAATACATCTTTATTTCACGATCACATTAGTTCACACCTGCAGGCTGACAGCTGTTAAAACAAATTCTTTACTGGGGTGTGTTTGAAATCACTCTGTCATTTAGTTATTCACTAATATTGCTCCACATATACAGTACAGTAAAAATGGACAGTGAATTGAGATTTGGACTCATACAAACCATTTTCTTTCAACTCTTGACATCAGCAGAGTCATGTGACTGTAGTTTTTGCAATAATTAAACAGAGCCCATTGTACTGTATGTGTTTATGAGGGTACTAAACTGTGCAGAAGATAAGTTTGCTTTCCACAGTCCTTTTCAGGTCTGGCTTGTAATCAGTTGTAGCCACTTGAAGCAATTCCTTCACGTGCCAGTAAGAATAGAGCAAACTTTTGACTTCACTTGTTTCAGTGTAGAAAAAACTGATTCACAGACATAAGTTGATCCAAACATTGACAGTAGCTTGAGTGCAGCTTGTTTGACACTGGGATATCTGTCTGTCAGCACAGTTTTCCAAACTCTGTGGTTCCTTCTTTGAAAACACATTTAAGTCTATCTTCCTCAGAAAGTTCAGTCACCTCTACCTGAGACGCTGCTTCATCTGCTATTAAAGGGGCTTTCGAACAATATGATTCAGCAGCGAATGGGTTGAGGAGGAATGTGATCTTCAAAATTTGCTGCAGATTTTCAAGGAGTGTTGCATAGCGTGCGTTGCTCCCTTTTGAGACCAAGGAGGGAAAATGTGTGAACTGTCCACACCACTTGATATGAGGCTAATGTGACTCTCTCTGAGGGATTTTTAAATCTTTGAAAAAACTGAGTCTGCTTCTCTGACTGAAGTTTCAGTGTGTTTACCTTGTTCTTGCAAAGTTCAGTGCCTCTGAGGAATTCCTGGCTCAGCATAAACTGAGGTGAAATGGCGCTCCAAATTTGAAGTTTTAAATAGCAAAAATGTGAAGACTGGTATAGAAAGCAGAAGGGTTTTCCTTTCTGCTCAGGAAAGAAATACAGTTCCTCCTTTTCATGTAAGAATGTCCTCTGAAGTGCTTTACTGTACCCCGTCTCTGCCATATGGATTCAGTCAGTAGCGCTAGCCTTGCTAACTTCTGTAAGTACGCCTATTTATATTTTTGGATTAGCTACCTGCAGGATGACAAATCTGATACATTGTGCCAAAATTATTATTTTTCTAATAAAATATTCAAAGGCATTTTGATTTGTTAGAAATAAATTTTAAAATCTAAAAAATAAATCTCATCACTTTAAACCGACAACATGGATAGAGCAGCCACAAGCTGCAAATGAGCTTGCATGCGGCTTTAGAGCCAGACTTGTCACCCCTGGTTTGGTGCATTGGCTGTCGTCTTTTCAGGCAGCAAATTTCCAGGCACATGGCTAGAAATGAGAAGCCTGTCAAGGACTGGCTGCTTCAAAAATTACTATGAATTTTTATGACAAATTATGGTTGTGAACTGGAAATGTGACATGGCAGAATGAAAGATTTATAAGTGAACAGGGTGGCATAATAACAAATAAATAGCTGTGTTAACACTTCAGTCTGCAGACTTCAATTCAATTACAACACACTTGAATAGTGGTTTCATGCTGCCCTCATTCCAGCCTTACATAACACACCTTTAAATCATTATCAAATTAATTTCAGACCTCCTAATGACAGCTGTCAACACAACAGGAAAAGAAAAAAAAACAATGAAGGAACTTTTTTGTTTTATTCCATAAAATGGTAAAGGTAGAGGTGTTTCCCCTGTCCCAGTAAAAGTGAAAAATGAGGATCAGATGCTGACATTTTTATAGAAATCCTTGCTGTAAATAAACAGGGAAGGGAAGGGGTTTAGAAGCGAGTTGTGCAGGGAGGGAGGGAGCCTCTTTTATTGCAACAGTTGATTGTTCTCAGAGTCAAAACAACCCACGCTCAAGCCACTGTGGACTGGCATTGTAATAACAAACAATCCTTATTTTTTGCCATCGAGGTTTATACAATCTGAATTGTCAGGCAGTGGAAAAGACAAGAGCCTGGCTGCAGCCAAAGTGGATGCAAGTATCTGCCTGCAGACCGAGGAATCGCAATAACAGGAACCACAGAGTGGCTCCTGCAGTGCTGCAGATAAGAGCTGCGCTGAATGAGGACCTGAGGCTGTTTAAGCTGCCTCATAAAAAGTTCCAGTAATGAATAATACCAATAATATTTAGCTATTCAAGACAATATACTGACTGGAATTTGAGAAGACAAAGCCAACATGTTCAGTATATGACATATCAGGAGGCCAACCTGTACCACCATCCTGCATGCATCATGGAATCACTACTTATTCTTCGACTGACAATGTTAGGGCTAATGATGACATGTTGACGAGAGGCATTTGTCTCACTAATTGACAGTGATTTTCTTCTCTTTATGTTTCTCAGACAGCTCTGATGTAATGGAAAACTTAAAAATGACAAGTTCTGGAATGCTGCTTGCTCTAAATCCTTTTCACGTGTACGTGACTACGCCCCGGCAAACCATAAACTAAACAAAAAGTCAACATGAATGTGAAGATGAAATAAATTAAGTATACCACGTTGTTTTGGTTGTGTTTGCTGTTCACTCTTTAGGATGAGAATTTAGGACAACTTCCAATTAGTCAAATACTGTATCTGGGCTGTTGATCTCTCGAAGGGCAAATATTATGAAAATATTTTCCAGTATTTCAAAAGCAAACATGCTTATCAGTTTTCATCATCAACAAGCACAGTAGGCCTGAGAAAGAGGTTTCCTCTGTGTTATGTAATTGCAATAAAAAAAATTGTGGGAAAAACAAGTTCAGGTGTTAGATTTATTTCATGTTTGCTATTTAATCCAGGTTGGTATGCTCTGGGTGTGCTCCTGCTGACAAACTGCAGCACTGAATGTAGAAAGCACACTGTGATTATAAGGAGCAAATGAATCTGTTCCTGCAAAAGATATACTTGTTGTAAACAAACCTGTGGTTTGTGCCGACATGCTTTTCAAGGCCTTGTAATCATCACAAACTTAGATTAATCGTTTTAAATACTGATACTGGCTCTCGCATAAAAGCCTCTTCACAATGGAGGCTCACAAACATAACATCTCAGAAAAAGAGGATACAGCAGGTATATCTGGAAATTGCTGAAATTGGACTATAAACATCAATTAAAATATGATTCCAACTAAATTTAAGACTTGTGGACTAAATGCTAAAATTGAAGGGATATGGACTAAATAACCCTGTCTCCAAGAAACTACATTGATACATTGTTAAATGATTTCGCAAAATATATTCTGAAGGAAATGTAATTGCTCCCTGGATTATGTTCACTCGTGAGGAATTTTCCAGACTAGAAACTGCATTGTTCACATACCACACAGAAGTCAGAGAAGCAGCTGGGGTTACTGGAGAGCATACAACATGCAGGAGTTTGACACCAGAGACTGGGGTTTGCATCCTGTGTTCAATGTAAAGCCGGATTAAGGACGCAGAGACACTTAGTTAAAGGTTTGAAAAATACTGTTTTTTGGTTACAAGTAGTCCGACATACAATCTACCCCATTAATTTAGCATGTTAACATATTAACATTTGCTAATTAGCCCTAAATACCAAGTACAGCTGAGGCTGAGGTAAATGATGTTAGTTTTTCAGGTTTTTGGTCACAAACTGAATATTGGAAGAGTTCCAGTTTTTACCTGATGATGGTTCTGCTAAAGTCAACAGGACTGAACGTCTGGGGACCAGGAATGTTAAGCAGGTATAATTCACCCAGTAGATGTAGTCATTATACTAGAAAAGGAAAACTGTGACCAGCTGGTGGTGCAAGAGGTAAAGTAAGGTGGTCAACTAAATCATTAGGCTTCAACACCTGGGCTCCATATATCTGTACCAAATTTTAATAATTCTTTAATCCATCTACTTGTTTTTGAGATATTTCAGTTTATTTCAGCTGCTACAGTACAATTTAATACATGTTGGCTTTTTAAGGAGGTACGTGGACACAGGCTCTTGTGGAACAGTGGACAGAGACATAATGTAATAAATTGTGAATATATACATTTGCTAGGAGCAGTGTTTGCACTGAAAGCGTGATTTCAAATATTCTTCCAACAAATTCCAAAGGATCATTTTTGTCCTGTCAAATTTCAATGACCTAGATTCTAAAAATATGAAGCAATGTAATGTAAGGACAAAAAAGTGCAACAGCTGTGATTACAACTGTCTGCCAGTAAGTTCCAAGAAAGCATCTTCTTCTAAACCTTAAAGTCACTCAACCATTAAATCGGTGAGAATACAACCTCTCTGAACCATGGATGCCCTGAGGACTTTGAGTCAGAGCCACATTCTCACCACTCCTCATGAGGAGTTCCCAACCAATCAAAACAACTAAGAGAAAGTACAGGAAGAGGGGCTTCAAATCGAAGCCCTGTAAAGTATTTTGATAAGAAATGAAGGTGGGAACGATGGACACGACAGCCTGGTACCTCAGAGAAACACTAAGTTCTTTAAAACAATGAGCATTTCCACCACTTCCTTGCTCCCTCACTTTTTGGTTCTGCTACTGTTTTGCTGTTTGCTTGTTATTCAGGTTTAACGGGAACACACACACTCATCATGGACTCTGTATTAAGAACAAGGAAGCACGCCAGGTTATTATGACTGGCAGACAGGTTCTGCTGTGTTTGAGGTTTGCGGCTATACTGGCAGTGATCTGAGTGCTACTATATTTCTTATTTGGACTCGAGCTGAGAGAAAAAATGTTGCTATGGGCAAAATGGTTTTCACAACAAAACACTCCCTCTACATGTTACAGCTGAGTCACTACAGTTTCAGTACAAGTTCAGTACAAGTCCTCAATAACAACTCAAAGGTGCCAAGTCACGACTTAAATTCAAAGTGCTCAATGTCAGATAAGATTCAACAGTGACTTCATCAGATAAAGTCAATGTCAAAAAGCCATACTGTAGACTTGGAGGTGCATCCAATATAGATATCAGATGAAGCCTATCCCAGCTGTGGGTGAGAGGCGGAGGTTAGGATAATGGATGGATGGATGGATGGATAACTGGCTGATGGATGATGAACCTATTAGCAAACCGTTATTTAGAAACACTAACCTTGTCTGCAGTTTGGTGCTCAGCAGGTAGTGTACGCTGAGCTTTTGCTGCAGCTGAAAACATTGTTGTGTGTTGAAATAGTAAATGTGTGGTACAACTAAACACTGAGCTGAAAAAGTAAAACCCGATAAAGCTAAATGGTATTAGTCGTTGTTGGTTCATCACTACCATTAACACTTTTCACATTGTACTACGGCAGAGTTGTGAGTGAAAGATATTTTTTTATTCTCGATTTTAGAAACAACAAAATAAACAATCCTAAATAATAATAATCCAAAGCTCCAGAACACCTACTTGTGTCATTTTCTGTTTCTGTCATGAATGAACATCGAGTCGAAGTTTGTTTAAGTTTAAGATAATTTCTCAAGACAATGGCTACTCAAAAAAAACAAAAAACTCAAAACCCACTGAAGAGTCCTTCATGAGTTCAGTTTCTTAACCTGCACTGATCTCTAACATATCTGCACCTCTAATAAAATCCCTTTGGTGGCTCTGATTAGACAAATCTATTCTATGTAATATCTGCTCCTCTGGTTTTCCCTGCTCATACACACTGTACATGTGCAGGTGCACATCACTGTATTAATAACATTGCATGCCGGCTGTTTTTCTTTCTCAATCCTCACACCATGACATCAGAGGGTTTAACATGTTTGATGTCTTACAGAGCGGCTCGCATTAAGTCAGACTGACAGCCGGTGACATTAAGCAGGATTCCTAACATGCTGCCCTGTTCGGGAAAGCAGTTAGAAGATCATAACATATTTGAGTGAAGTTTGATGAGCGAGCAGAGCTAAGGCTTAAAGAAGATTTCACTGATCTTGTTAAAGCCAATACATGCTGTTGCACAGTTCAGGGCAGAGTGGATTTTTATTGTTGGAACATTGAAAACATTTATAAATTTCATCTGTTTCAACATGTCAAATGTTAAGATACACAGAGTGGGATCTGGTGTTCAGGTCTTTGTGTTCCCCTGACATAATGTCTCTTGACAGTGTGTGCACATCGCAACATATTCTCAGGAGTGCATTCCTGGCAAAACAGCATAAAAAACCTTATAACCCTCACACTGAACAAATGCTCCCAAAAAAGGTAATTTATTGAATCAAATACTATGTTGGGTCCGACTCTAAATTTCTGCTCTACAATGTGCAGCATGTGATCCTCTAATTCAAGTTCAGATTTGAATCCCAGGTTGAGTCAATCAATCACATCAATACTGATCACACATCAAATAATTCCCAGTATTTACTGTTAAGTCTACTGTATAAGTATTTAAACAGTGACTCTATTTGCTAACACAATGGATCTGAAATAAGCCAATCAATAAAGTGTGGACTGTTAGCTTTAATCTAGAGGTTTGGTCAAAAATATTAAGAGGAACTGTGTTGGAATTTCAAACATTTTTGTACAAAGTCCCCTATTTTTGACGTCGCATAAATATTTAGACAGCTGGTTGCTCAGCTGTTCCATGGCCATGTGCGTGTTTTTTCCTCTTTTGTTCATTTACAAGTGAGCAGATCAAAAGTCTAGAGTTGATTTAAGTGTTGCATTTGCATATGGAACCTGCTGTTGAAAACTGACTATTTACTTTAGGATTATGTTTATTAAAAAAACAAAAATATCTATGTACAAAATTGGCAGTAATTCCAACAAAGTTCATACTTGTAGAAAGAAAGAAGTCCAGACAAGAAAGAAGTCCAGCTGCCATGACTCAACTTCCAGACAACTTCACCTGGATGACTAAGAATCTTCACAGACAACAAAGTTCATACAATATTTTTGAGCAAACCCTTAAATTAAAGCTAACAATCCACACTTTAAGCACATATTGACTGATTCATTACAAATCCATTGAAAAAAAATGAGCTTATAAATCGAATTGTACATCATGAACCTTCATCACTGCAGTGCAATCCAAATCTCCAGAACATATGCACATAAATGAGGTGGCCAAAACAAAATTTATGGCAGAGCTGCTGTATTGGGTCACATAAGATTATACAGGTGTATATTCATAATAAAAGTAACATTGCATCATCCTCATTATGTTATTTGATCCTTTTATTATGAGAATTTTTACAAAGTCAGTCAAAATGATTGGCAATATCATAAAGAGCACCATCTTTAGCACCATCTAAGATAAGAGATCACCTCCAATAATTGTCTACCTCCATAACTTCATTTGACATGGAGGGTGATTTGATACAGATACAGTACCTCATGGTGACGCACTAAGAGGAAAGTCTACTTAAATATTTCGTAATAGACCCTAAATACATTGAGCACATACAGAACATCCATACATTCTTGTCACTGCATTAAAATGTTGTTTGTATATGTTTTGGATTGGTTGTGTAGGGGTATGTCAGATAACAACCTGAAAATATGAGCTATAGCTAGCTATAATGTAATCGAGACACACGCATCCGGTATGTCATCAGATATGCCTCACCCAGGCTTGAAAACTCCTCTTCATGACAACATACGGGATGAATCATGAGGAAAAGTGTAAAGTCACAAATACCCTCATAATTGCTTCAACATTACAAGTTTGTCCACCTACTATCCATTGAATCGCAGCAGTTTGGATTACAACACAAACTTAATGTACTAAATGCTGGTGTCAGCACCCTTTTTAGGCAGCAGACAGAGGCATGGTGTTCACACTGCTGGCATACGGGCCGACCTCTGCCAGGGGTGAGGTAGTATCACCTTCCTGACGCATGATGTCATGGACCCCCACCTCTGTCTGCCGTATGCCCATACCTAAAGGCCACTCATCCTTATCCCATCAGTGTATGAGGGCTGGTAACATCCCTTCTCTGCTTTCAGAGCTGGTGTTAAGTGACAGGAAATTTGCAGGTGAGGCTCACATGCATTAACAAAAATAAAATAATCCAAAAACGCTTCTCAATAAGATGAGAAAAACTAATTCTGAAAAAAAATAAAAATATATATATATAAAGAGACAAAACTTCTCCGTCTGTGAATAAACTGACATATTCTTTGACCTGCTAAACATATCTTTAAACAGGCCCGTTGCCAGTCTGATTTCCTCTGGCTTATGGACTCTTGGAAAGACACAGCAGTGCATGAAGCAGAACTGAATGCACTGCACCAGGATTAGTATATCCCCAGGAGAGTGTGCTTGCTTTCCTTTTGTCTCTCTCTAAAAAAGTAGGATAAAATTTTGGCCAGGACTGCTATGCTGGAGGCTGTCAAATGAACGCTGTGCTGGCAGCGAGAATGTGATTATGAAATAAACCAAACTTATGTCAGCAAGTCCAAAAATTAAAAATACAGTAGGAAACTATTACAAGTTTCATAAAAGTGAGCAACAGCTGTAATTAAGCCTATGTAGGTTAAATGTCTCAGCATTATTACAGACCCAATTTTGAACACTAGTGGGACACATAATTATCATTTAAATCATCTGAGATTGCATTTATTATGCAAATATGCAATATCTGCAGTATTTATAGTGTAGATGGAACTTCTAGCAGCTAATTGCAAACATGGACTAACTGTGAGACGCTTGCCTTTTCTCTTCACTCTCCACTCCGTAATCGCAAAAGCGTTACCTGTTAGTGTGCCTATTAAGCACCAGTACAATGTTTTCCAGTGGCCATGGCAACGAGGAAGACTGACCGACCTGCATGAGCAGGAAGTGCTGCAAGGACAACAGGATGTGCCCTGGCTCCGCTGTCGAGGGTCGAAGAATTCAAGGAAGTTATTGTACTTTGTGGAATGGCCTAAGGAATGCAAGATGTCTGCCTTTTTTTTAGGTCTGAGTTGTATCACATGTTGGAGGCGTCAGGCTTTGAAGATAATGTGACCCTATGATGCATGCGTGGCACTGTGCTGGCACATGGATGTTTGCGCTCACCCACCTCCACATTTCCCTCCGACAGCCTGAGGGAGTCGCAGAAAGGAATAAAACCTCCCTCAGCAGTTATCCAGCCGATGGATGCACATTGTGCCATTTTGCACGTTTGGCCATGTCTACAGGGTAGATAGGAGACATGGCACCTGAAAAATAAATGGCAAATATGCACTGTTTAACCTCACTGGAAGGCAGCTATCAGCAAAAACAGTGATAAATTTAGTCAGTCATCAAAATCTGTCGGATGCAGAGTCCTGATAAAATAAACAGTGAAGTAGAAGCAGAACCACTTGAACCTGGAACCCAATGTTCCCATAAAGTTTACCTTAAAGTTCTGTCTTAAACATCATTTCCACACCATCATAGTATGTCCCATATACTGTAGATTCAGTGTAAACATACCTCAAAAAAATAAATAAACCCTGAAACTTTTTCTCCCAAAAAAAATT
The DNA here is from genome assembly GCA_032362345.1 of Sandelia bainsii. Classification (NCBI taxonomy): domain Eukaryota; kingdom Metazoa; phylum Chordata; class Actinopteri; order Anabantiformes; family Anabantidae; genus Sandelia; species Sandelia bainsii. The sequence goes on along the minus strand of JAUMHL010000003.1, from coordinate 5,361,460 downwards.
CAGAAAACCGGTGGTAGCAGTGGTTAAAAAGGCAAAGGCAAATAAGCTTATGTCTATGAATTAAACCTACTGAGAGCCAAGTAGAAAAAGTTAAATATTTCATAAACAACACTATTTCATTAAGTGACAAAATTTTGATGCCTTCATGAATTTATCATATCCTACCTGTAATCAACATTTGGCCATTTGGCATCTCTACAAAGTGTAGGAATTTGAATTTGAGCTTTGCTGAGATAGAGTTGATCAATTGTTTACACAGTTGCAGAATTGAGTGATCTACCTGTACAGTGTATAAAGTACTTAACACCAGCTCCACCATGACTATGGTTTAATAAGCAACTATTTTTATTATGGAATCACTGCTTTAGTCATTTATCACGTAAAACTAGAATTACAGCATTGTGGTTGTATGCCTCCGCTAACCAGTGACGCTGTAGTATACAACCATGTCTGTTCAGACTCATATTCTAATAGGTGCATGAGTTGAAACAGATGTTTGTGCCAGATGTATTTCTGAGATATAACATTGACGAGAATGGGATTTATATGAGGTAACCAAGGTGACCTTGGCCTTTGACCACTAAACGCACTTTGACCACAAAACACAATTTGTGCCAAATTTGAAGAAATTGCCTCGAGGCGTTCCTGAGACATCAAATTCACAACAAGAATTAGGTGAACATGAGGTGACTGTGACCTTGACCTTTGGCCACCGAAATCTAAGCAGTTCATCACAAAGTCCAAGTGGATGGTTGAACGAAATTTCCTCAAGGTATTCCTGATATATTACTTCACAAGGATTCGATAAGGGTGAGGTCACTACAACCTTGACCTTTGGCCACAAAAAAACAATCAGTTCATCTTTTACTGCAATTGGACAGTTATATCAAATTTGAAGAAATTCCTTCAAAGCATTCTTCATATATTGTGTTCACATGAATGGGACGAAAAGTCTAGATAATCTCAAAGTCAGTGTGACCTTGACCTTTGATCTTCAGCTACCAACATCTAATCAGTTCATCACTGAATCCAGTTGACAGTTGTCAAAACTTTGAAGGAATTCCCGTCAAACGTTCCTAAGACTTCTCAAGAATTGGGTGGCTATACGGACGGACACATGGAAAACATAATGTCCTCTGCCCTTGCTATTGCCGGCGCAGAGGCATAACAAAATCAAACATACACTTGCAGGTTCCAGCTTCTCAGTTGTTTATTTTGTGTTAGTGTAAACAGAATCTTGGAGTTGGAGATTTTATAGACCAAGCCACTGTATTGTACCAGACCAGACAAATCATAAAAATAATAATTTGTCTAAAATATTCTACACCACTACATGTAATAATTTTACATATTTACAGCCAGCTCTTTCAGCATTGACCTACTGTGGTTTATACTCATCCTCCCCATGTTTGTGGTTGTGTGTACTGAACTAGACAGAGAGATACTCTGTATTTATGACTAGTCATTTACTCAAACTCAAAATAAATTGATTTTCATGCGCTGTAAGCCGTGATCATCAAAATTAAACCAAAAAAAGGCTTGAAATATTTAACCTTACATGGAATGAGTCACGTTTTGAACTAAATTATGAAAACAAATTAACTTTTTCACAATACTCAAATTTTTGAGATACACTAGTAGCATATACTTGTACCTATAATTCAGCTTATTTGGCACCTGTACAATGCTTGGGACCTTTTTTATGGTCATTCAAGTAACTGAGAAGACAAGCGATAGATCAATTGATGTCAAAACGTCTTGATGTTTTAATAAAACGTGTTGTGCTTTGAATCTTAAAACACAACAAGGTTTAATTTATCTGTCAATTTATCTGTCATCTTCCCCACTGAACATGTGTGTACATGACTATCTTTGCGTGCTTAATCAATTGCTCCAAGCAACCTTCAGCAAAGCCTGGCTCTTAATCCTGGCTCTCCTCTGCAGCCTGTGGCATCTATTCACACTTTTCCTGCAGACAGATTATGTATCCGGTAGCCTGACACTCTTAACTCTTGTGGTGTTTTTGATCTTGTGTTACCCACACTGACTCTAATTGTCCCTCCCTCACTCTTCAGCAGCTCTGCCTGTGTTCTGGATGTTTCCGTTGTGACAGCCCTTCTCCCTAACGCGTGGATAGAGCTGTCGTCCTGAGGGTCAAAGGGCAGCTGGGTCATGGGTTAATACCAATGCTGCTCTCCAGCAACAAACAAGTTGTCCCTAAATCCCAGAACAGCGGCTGAAAGGCTTCATTTTCTGGTCCTATAAATCCAGTAACACCCTAAATACACAGATGATGTCTCTCTATCTTTTGAAGCTGCTCAGTGAGGAGTTTGTGGCTGCTTATATGTCATCTCTCAGGAGATAAATCTTTTCTCCATGTTGCCATCACATCTAATGCACCAGTCCAATATGTGCACCGTAAAAAATAAGCAATGGAGTGAAACAAGGTAATGAGGGATGAGGGTTAGTGTGCACATCCCCAGTCAGATCAAATGTTTGCTCTGTGCTGAAAGCTATGTTTTGCCTGTGGGATCAGGGTGTCTGTCTGTGTGCCTGAAGGTGTACTGAACAGCACATTGCCCCCCTCAATAGTGTGTTCTTCAGTGGAGAGGTTAACAGGTTTGACCCGCCCACCCTCCAACCCCCAGGCAGGATATTTAAAGACAGACAGGCAGACACCTGACAAACAGGACACACACAAACATACAAGAATGCAGGTAAAAAAAATGTTAAGCACATTATTAAGGGGATTTCATCAGATCCAAACTGGACCACAGGCCCTCATCTGACCTCATTTTATATGATGCTAAAATGTCAGGATAAGGCAGAGGATGGCAACAAACTATTATTTTCACATTTTACAACTTTTTTTTCTCATTAATGAGTTAGATCCTCACATTGAATGTTTTATATGAACGGTCAAAAAAACAAAAATATTAAATTTACAATCAAATGAAACAGACAAAGGCAGCAACGTCTCACATTTCAGAAGTGTAAGCCAACTACGTTTGGGCATTTTTTGACAAAGAAAATGCTTAGCATAAAGCTAGAAACACAGGGAAACAGCTAACCTGGCTGTAAGATAATGAAATATGCAGATAATAATTCTGTGCTGGATCTATGTTCACACACAGATCTAAAGTTATGTGCAACTATTAATACATGAAGATGATGTAGATACGCCAAGTTTCTACTGTATGAATTTTTCTATAATAATCTCTCTACCAGTAACTCTAAAGTTCACTGATAAATTAATTATGTTTTGTTTAACTCATAAAAAAAATCTAAATTAAAAAAGGACATTACAGTTGTGCTTTTACAGGAACTTTTGTGCTAGATGATGTCTTTTTCCTAATTGATTAATGGAGTAATTGTTTTTCAAATACTTTGATTGATGTGGACAATGCACTACTATTTGATGGTTCAGCGTCTTGTCCAAGGACACTTTAACGTGTGGCAATGAGGAGCTGGGGATCGAACCACCAACTCTGTGGTTTGTGGATCTGAACCACAGCTGTTCCCAAGCTCCAGTGTCAGCACTAGATAAGCCTGTGATCTGTTGAAACTGTTCAACTACTGTGAAATTATAAAAGCTCACATTGTGTTAAGCTAACAACACAGTTAACACGTCTCAATTAACCTGATGAATTATTTTCTGCATTTAGTAATTAATGATTTGGGGGTTAAAAAATGTCACAAAATAGTTGCCCTGAGCCCCAGGTAACAAACCCCTTTTTGTTTTTGTTCAATATCACAGAAAGCTGAGGAATAATGGCATTTAAAAGTTTGAAAACATCCCATTTTTATTAGTTTCACTTGGGAATAATTTAAATAAATAGTGGATTATCAAAATTTCTTTCTTTCTTCTTTAACTGAATCATCAGATGAATTCTGTAAGATAAAGTAGCAGCTGCCACTTAAAAAACTGTTGAGTTATTGGCAAATTAAATAAAATATTCACACTATAGACAGCTAGGACAATACAGTACAATCTAAACTGGCAGCCAATGATTTAACAATCCATGAACAGAAGGCATGAAGCCAGGATGATACAACTTTATCACATGTATCTACTGCCCTCTACTGGGAAGTAGGGTTATCTGAATTTAAACTACCACCATCTACCAAAGAGTGTCTTATATGAAGCTAATTCTACATTTCTTTTATTCATTTAATTGTTCATTTTTATTTTCTGTGCATTTTATTCCTAAACTTAAATGTCCAGGTTCTGTTTCAAAGTCCTCCCCTCATCACCTGGAGTACATCAATCAGCGCTGATTAATCTAAGATAATCAGTTAATTGCTTGAGGTAAAATCAGTCTCATAACTTCTCATAGTCCAACGTGACATCTTTAAATGTCTTGTTGTGTTCAAACAAAAGGGTAAAACAGCAGAACTAGTGACTGGTTGGTATTTTTGTTTACTTTTATGATGTATTATTTCCAAGCACTGAAATTTAGTTTCAACTCCAATGTCTCCATTCTCAGTGTTTGGTCACTAGCAAATAATTTATGGTCAATATTATTTTATTATCAGTGTGAACTAAAATGAGATAACTACAGACAATTTAATATCAGTAACCAAAGTGTTTTTCTCTAGCACCCTACAGTTTATGGCTGTCATCACCATTTTTCTCAGACACTTACTTGAAGACATTTGTCAGTGTGTAGATGCTTCTCTGCTCATGAGTGTTGTTTTCCTGCATCTGATTGTTTTGCACATAATGATGCTCTTTCTACACAAACAAATGCAACAAACAGTTAAGAGTTAATTGGAAGCTTCCAGGTTTGCTAATTAGTCGCTGAAGTGGGAGGTGTGGACGATTAGCTTTGCTTTTTCTTTTTCCTTTACTTTCTCTGAGACAATTAAATACTTCCGCTTGAGAAAATCTTTTTAAATTGTTACTGACAGCCGTCCTGGCTCCCATTGTCACTTGTCATTGCACATCATAATATCTTCTAATATGTATAGTATATACAGTATGCAGTATATACAGTATGCTATATTGACATAATTTTAAGGTATAGAAAATAAACTAATTCTCACATTTGATGTAATTCTATTATGCAAATAGTTTAAAGTTATACCTCTGCATCTTCAATGCAACCCACTGTACTGTCTGAATTATTATGTACAACTCTACTGAAACAGAAACTGTTATATGGCCCATACAGGTAGAGCTAAATAACCAAAATGACAGTAAACAGGTACATTAACTGACCTAACAGGTGCAATACCTGCACTACAGTATAACTATACCTATACCCCTGTTACAAAGAGCAGATAAAAGCCTGTGTTATGAGAAGCCCAATGAAGGAAAAATATTCTCATTTAACATTTTACACATGCAGATTTGAAGGGTAAAAAAGGTAAACTACTCTTTTATAGATCAGAATCATTTGCCACCAAACAGACACCATCATGGGATTAAAGGAACAGCACTAAGCTGGTTTAAATCTTATCTATCAGATAGATCCCAATTTGTTCATGTTAATGATG
>JAUMHL010000003.1:5335182-5355861 GCA_032362345.1 Sandelia bainsii | reverse complement strand
CTTGCTATGTAAAGTGCCTTGAGATGATTTTTGTTATGATTTGGCGCTATACAAATAAAGATGAATTGAATTGAAAATTGAATTGAATTGAATTTGTGCTCAGCAGCACTTTTCAGCTGATATAACATCACACATGAGGTCCATTAATTTGAAGAGACAGAAAATAGCGTCTGAACTTAGTAAACACATTAAGCTAGCAGTTAGCTAGCAAAAATTAAGTAGCTAAAGTTACATTACCTGCAGCTCTCTCTTCCGTTGGGAACAGGTGCACACTAATGACGGACAAATTAAATGTCATTTTGGTGGTTCGTGAAGCCGTTTAGTTACTTTAAATAGGGTTGTCCTGAATAGTAGTTTCACCGTGAATGTGATGTTTTCAGTCCATCCTACCGGTTTGTTTGTCCGTTAGCATAGGCCCCGCCCATCGACACCTAGCTTAACAGCCTGTCCGCCATTTTGAATTTTTAATTAACCGTTTATTTTGACAAATTTCACACAAATTTCACACAAATGTCACCATATTTGTTTTATATACATATATATGTAAACAACCTAAAAACGAGAATGTTTTGTTTTAGACAGCATTCTATGTATTTGATCAACAAAAACATGTAAATGTGGCTGAAACTGCCATAACTACCCTTGTCTGTTTGTGATCCCAACAGGTGTTTCAACAATCCTGAATCATTTTTTGGCGCAAAATAGATTTTGAAAAAATTATAAGCATTAAATAGGCCTAATCCAGTAATATAGTGTATACGTCATACTGTGATGGGCAAACTGCTGCCCAGTGTACTTACTTTAACTCAGTAGTTTTACTTAATACTGCTGCAGTTCTACTATAGCTACTATAATTCTGAATTTAGCTCTTTTATGTAAAACTTAAGGTGGCATTATGCCTACTTGGGTACCAGATGTCAATACTGGACCACTTTCAACACGGAACATTGTGTCTGAAAATCTCTACTTCAGTCTTTACTGCTTTATTTAAGACTAAAGAAAGTAAAGTCTAATGTAAATATTTTTTTATCCTTGACCAGCTCAGATTAAATGAATTCCCTTGTTGTCTGAGCCTGAATCATTTTTGAAATTGACTTAAATTGTCCACTAGAAGGCAGCATCACCTAATGGCTGCAAAGTGAGGCCAAACTATAGCCTGCAAGCTCATACAATGATTCAAATAGAAAGTCAGTAAAAGTTATGTTAGATGCTTTTGGAAAACCAGGTTTGTTGTAAAAACACAGTTTTGTGTTGTTTTCTACTTGAGTATATTTACCATTGCACTTATGAACGCCTTGTTGAAAGTGTTCATACATCAAACTATACAGTGTTGCAGTGTAGAGCTGACAAGGATCAAACTAGTATCATAACATTTTAAGAAGTGTGTAGCTTTGACCAGAATTGCCACCCAATCAATCAAGATGAAATTGTTTCTGAAACAGGATTTGTATTGGAGTAATTAGGTAAGTAATTAAGTAAGTAGGATTTTCATTACATACATAATAAGCAACTTAAGGTTCAATGTCTTGCTCAAGGAGCCAGAAATCAAACTGAGCCACAATGCAGCAACTCGCTAACATGTTACTTTAGTGAAAGTATATAAGCACCAAAATGAACTAAAAGTATTCAGTTTAGAAAAATCCAATGCCTCCATTCATGTTACAGTATACTTCAATTATGTAGCTGGTAAAAGTCAAGTTAATTTTATTTATTTTCTACTCTGTTTAATCTATTACTGTGTATAGCATTTTATAAACTCTTCATATTTTTGTTATTTTTTGTTATTATTTTTTATTCCATGTAAAATCTTAATTTTTAAAGTAAAAATAGCTGTCAGATAAATGTGGCAGATTAAAAAATGTCCCTCTGAAATGTTGTATTAATCTGAAATACTGTAGGGGAGGACTGAAACTGAACCTCAGGTGAAGAACAAATTAGATCTTTGGAACTCATTAAGGTTTGTGGAAGATCTAGTTAGATGTTTAATGAGAAAAACACTCACTCTCTCATTAGGGTCGACCATCACGTCAGCGCTGGACAGGACTGTGGCCTGTGTTTAAAAAATGCCTGAAACATCATGTAATCCCACTGTGACGTGTGTTGCCTTTCTCCACTGTGTTGTCTGCTGCTCCACGCAGGTCTTTAAGAGGGAGATTAGAGAGTCTGGCTGAGTCAGACTGACAGATGTGTTATCAGGTGAACCTGTCTGACTCCAGCAGCAGGAACAGCTCAGTTTATTGTCCCCCTCTGCACAACGGTGCTCTCGGACTCTCCGATCTGATTCCGATCCTCTGATTATTGTCTCTTCCCACTCTTGTTCTCCTTTTACCTGCCATTTTTCTCCTCACTTTATTCACCTTCTGTCTGTGTCCTCTTTTTGCACCTTTCACTCACTTTAGTGTGAAGTCACTGCCCTCCTTTCTCTTGTTCCTGATGTGTTGCTCTTATTTTGACGCTTTTTCCTTTTTTTGGTTTTGATGTTCTGCCTTTGTTTTCTTCCTTTAGAAAACTGTGAATAGGATCATTTCCAGCCTTATGTGCCCCTGCTGTAGTTGCACATGAACTGACTGAACCCAGAGTCAATGTGAGAAGATACCAGTTGAGGTTGCAGCACACAGACGAGCTACCAAGATGCAAACAATCCAATTTGGAGGAAAGAAAACATTTTAACCTCCATTACAGCAGCTACTGTATAGTACAAATATGTCTGAGGAAAATAGAAGCAGCAACCCATAATTCCTCCAAGAAAAGCTCAAATGAAACATCAGACTAAACAGTAGCCCCTGCTGTTACAGAAAACTCACATTAGGTTTCACTTCAGGGCATTCATGCTGTTCTTTTTAAAGAAATCAGTGGGTGTGTGACAGAAAGGCAAGACTGATCCATGGTGGATTTGATCTAGATGAAACTGTCTGTGATGAGAGCAGAAAAAAATAAAGCTTCTGGGCCTCGTTTGTAATAGAAGCTCTGGTGCAAAACAGTGACAAAGCAGGAAACAATTTGTTTTATTGACTGCACCAGTCTTACTCTTCTGCAGCGAGACGTGGGACATGACAATACAAATAGCAATTATATAATGCAACTAGGTCAAACAACAGCAAATGATAGCAAAAAAGATTTCCTGACCTAAAATTGGCAAACCAGGGAAAGTTTATGGCAAAAACATCAAATCAACTTATATGGACATCTAAGATTCTTGAATATGGTATAGCTCACTGACTCAGTACAACAAATGTTTAGGCATAGTTTTGTGCCATTTATAGAGGTCTAAATCTGAGGCTTTTAAAAATAAAAAGTCAAAATGGGGATTAGGATGACACCAACAGCCATTACGATTCCTGCCTCCTGCCTGGTGGTGTACATGTGTGTGTTGCAGGAGAACAGGAGAAAGGGGTCATGAGTGGACAACAACAGCTCTTTTCATAACTGTCAGTGTATCCGGGTCAGCTGTGCAGGAGATGCTGAGAGTCCAGCAGCTGTTGGAGGGAGCGAGAGCGAAGAACAGCAGAGAAAATGAGGACAGAGACAGAATAACTCTGTGTGTGTGTGTGTGTGTGTGTGTTGAATGAGGAGATCTCCCCTATACAGCTCAACCAGCCAATGAGCCAGTTCTCAGTGACAGGAAACCTAAATAGAGTGGATAACAAAGATTGGTTTATGCGAGAAGAGGACTGTCTCTGCTTGTTTTATCTGCGTTTCACTGAATCAGGCTAAGACCAGTCACCCACCCATTAGCTCTTATCTTTGAGGGTCATAAGAGGAGCTGATCCCAGCTGACACTGGGCAGAGGGGTGGAGGTACACTCTGGACAGATCACCAGTCAGGCAACCACTCACGTCTACATGCTATACATATGTTAACACAGTCTAAAGCTTTCAATATTATCCTGGTGCACAGTCTGTAGATTTAGTATAGATTGTAGCTTTAAACCAAACACAAAACCCCACTTAACACTGAGAAAGGTTGGTTTTTAAGAATCGAGAGGTTCAACTAAAAAAAAATCAAATAAAATGGTATTCTGTCAGATTATATAATCTCATCTCCATAATGTCCAAAAAGTGACACAGCCAATTTTATCTTTAACAGCTTCATCTAATATGACATATATTGTCAAATCATCCAGTCACACTATTATTTTTTCTTTATTTGTTAGCTTTTTCATTTTATTCCTCTTGTATAAAACTCACACTTGCTTTCTTGCAGAGTTAGTCTTGCAGTTAAATATGAAAACTCATATTACTTGCATATCTGCATAGTAAATATGAAGCCACAAACAGCAGTTGATATAGTTTAACATATGAGGGTATTATAAAATCTATCATACTGTACTTGTATGAAAGGATCAAAAACACCCTGAGTGTTATTCTGTTTGTAGGGTTGAATGTTGTTGTTCAGTGGGTGATGGAAAAATACATAATGTGAATGCACAGTTTGTCTTTCTGAGAGGATTAAAGTTTCTCTTTTCTGAAAGATGACTCAGTGATAAAAGCAGTGGACAGCTGCTGGTTTGACAGCTTGTTTGAGAAGTTGCCAAACAAGCTTTTAGTTACAATCTCCAAGGTTATAAAGTGACTCATGATCAATCAGATGAGTGGTTTCAACCAAATAAAAGCAACTCTTGAGAGGTTATGTTCGTCTTATCCAATCATCCACTGTTATATTCAGTATTTTGTGTGTTCAGGAAAATCTAATTGATCTTTTAGAGTATTGCCTTTTTTTCTTTTTGTCTCCTCTTGATGTGGCACCTGAATAAAGATTTCTGTTGAAAAGCTGGAGGAATGGCAGGTACCTGGTACCTGATATTGCTACTTAGAGACATCAAGAACCATTTTTTGTTTGACTTTGAATCTTCATTTCCTCCTATTCTGACTATCTCAGAGGAATTCTGTCCTTCATGAATCTATCTGGCAGGTTTGACTGTGTTGACATAGTCTGATTTTTAAAACCCATTTTTTCACCTGCAACCAGACCTTGAAAAGCCCAGAACAGTGTGCACAGACAGACTCCAGTGCTGGTAGTGCTGACAGTGTTTTTGTACGCAGAGATAGCTTTTTGTGTATTTGTACAGCATTAGTTGGGCTACTTACACCTTTAGAGGGATGATACACTGGTTTATGTCAAAGTTTGCTGAAGGTGTTTATTTTTGGACACAGTACAAAGGAAAGACCACTGTGATTATCATGCTTCTTGGAAGACAAGAAGGAACCAGATAAAGAGTTTAGTGTCAGTTTACCTGGGATCAGTTGGGCTGTTTACAACTCGCATTAGACTGGATTTAAAGTATTTTGAATTGCTTAACAATTAGGATGCTGTCGTGGATTGCTGGTACACTGACCAAGTAATGCGCTCCAAGATGAAATGTTGGTGCTTTATTTTTTATGCATATTTACCTGTTTGTCTTTTGCTGAGTTTGTGATTTGCTATCATTTAATGTATATAGGCACATTTAAATGTGTAGTTACTGTAAGTACACTTTTGAGGTAGTACTTTACTTGAATATTTCCATCTGAATACTACTGTACATTTCAGAGGAACACAGTGTACTAAATATTATCAGGGGTGTTTAGATAAAGGTCAAGTGGTTAAAGACATAGTGAAAAAAAGGCTTTCGATTGGCTGAGCACACCTGATTCAGGAAATCAGCAGTAGGTAGATCAGGGATAGTTGGAAAACAAGCAGGACAGTGGCCCTTGAGGACCAGGTTTAGCAACCCCTGTATTAATAGATGAAAATGTTGGGGTAAGAAAAGAAGAAGAAAAAAAGAAGTAAGAAAAAGAAAACGAGGTCAATTTATGATCAACAATTATTCATTTTTGGGAGGGTCCAGAGAAAGTCTTGCATTACACATTAACACATCAGTCTTAACAGTCCAATACCATGACACATATAGTACCAGAGCCTGCAGTTTAATTGCAGAAGTACTGTGATATTTGATACTTTAAGTACATTTGTAATACTCACCTAAATACAGAATGACTGTAAATTACTTTTACATCGTTGTCTTCTTTACTCCTCTTTCTCTTCTATCTTCCACGAGAGCAACATTCTTTAGTTTTTATCTCCACATACAGGATAGTGAATATATCTTTTGTTAATGCATTTTAGATTTGCTATTATAAGGAACTAATTGGTTGCTTGTTTTGTGTTTGGTAATTATGCCGCTTTAAATGTTAGTAGGGTATTAATAAATACTTTTAAACACTTTTTAAGTTGCCACCATCATCATGTATGCAGTTACAAATGTTAATAAGTCATTAATAAAGGCTTTTTCATGTATAAAGTCTGCAACTGCAAATATTAGCCAGTTGGTAATATTCTATTCCAAGCTAATTAATCGAAAGTAGTACTTAGAATGATTACCTGTTAATTACAGTTTGCAAACATTTCATAAAGGATCCCTTACCAGAAATGGTACCAATAATTACTAACACTGACACCAAGACAAGCTTGGTTTCAGCACGCATAACGACAAAATCCTTAATGCAAATATTAATGATGCATTGTCTGCACATGTAGATTGAACCCCTATCACAGGAAGTAAGAAATAAATTAAAACATGCAGGAGGAGAAGTGATGATTTTATTGATATTATATTGTCCATCTTTTCAAACAGTGTATCTGATCCTCTTATACGTAACAGCTCAGGTCCACGACCTACAACACAGGATGGACTCACGAAGACAGTTGCATAACCAGACCTAACCTGCCACCATGTGACGGAGGATTACTCACTGTAACCCACAGTAAACCCTCACAGGTGTGGTTTACAAACATCGTTTCATCTTGATCTGATATTTAATTTTCAGTTCCATTTGATTCACGAAGCTTAATTTGTCCTGAGAGGGAGAAATTTAGTTAATGGACATACAATCAGTCAAAAGGACGGAACATGAGGTTATATAACAACTAAGGCAGACGCTGCTGTTATATGGTGTAAAAATAAAACTTAAAAAATTGCGAAAAAACAGCAAAGTTGTCAAGAGGTTTCAGAACATTTGGTACATACAGCAGAGTCTCGAGGAGCTGTAAGAGGAACTTTAATATAACATTTGTGACTTAATGTTCCCATAAATCAATGCAAACCTACAGTTTTATCTCCCTGCTGTTGTCACTTATACTTCAGAACATTGGGTACTGTGTTACTGTTCCTTTGCAGTTTTATTGTTGTTTACAACTTTTATTTTCTTTTGGTTTGATGTTCAGACTTCATTCTTGACCATGGATACAGCCACTGAGAAAGTATCCTACAACAAGGTCCATTTATAAGGTGCTCTGCAGCTTTCTGTTATATCACAGGGTCTTCATCATCTTCTTCTTCTTCATTTGTGATCAATCTTTCAAGTGTGATTTTTAAAATTCTTGTAGAAATGAAAGGATAAATTAAAGTCAATTTAATTCATACTAAAGATCATGGGAACTGAAAGCTTCAGAGCAGCTACTAAATGGACCCTGTTGTGGGATTTTTTTTACATAACCATTTACCTATTTGACGAGTAAAATTATTTTTTTTATTTGATTGTTTAAAAATATTGATTAATTTATTGGTCTTGGTAAAATGTATTTTAATAAATTATTTTATGAAGAGCTAATTTAATATTATATTATTTTGTTGACATTAATTGTATATTTTTTGTCTTATTTTACGTGATTTTTAAAATTATTTTATTTCGTTTGGCATGTTTCTCCTAAATATAACGATTGTTTTATTTTGCACAGTAGCATTTTTTTATGTAGTGTGTGTGTGCGTGTGCGTGTGTGTGTATGAAGCTAAGACTCGTTAGGAGGAGTCTGTGTCGGTGGGAGGCGGTGTGATGAGTCGCTCTGTGCGCTCACTGGCTCCTCAGTCTTTCATGTATTAGAGCCCGTTCAGAGCTCGGACTGCGGGGACCGATGACCGGTCAGTAGGCGACTGAAGCTCTCGGTGTGCGGAGAAAACAGAACCGGGACCGGGAGAGGTCAGGGGAGACTTTTACGCACGGTTATGTATCGGCAGAGATATGGAATGCATTGAAAGGACTCAGACACTGTGAAAAGTTGCGTTTTGTTTCTGATTTCAGACATGGAGACGCAAATGAAAAGACTATTAACCACAGTAAAGTCTCCCATCACTCTCGCCTGGGTTTGAGGTGCAGCGGAGGATGACACCTGCAGCCCACCTGGCGAGCACCGACGCGTTGTTTCGCACTTGGTATCTTTGAAGACTGGGTCAAAGCTTCTGCTAGAGTGACTTTCTGCGTCTAATTCTGCAGACAGACCATCACCAGTTATCAGCTGTGTCTGCAGAAACAGTGCATTTGTTGCGCTTCTGTGTTTGTTTGCACCAGTGAAGACTGCGGCAAAAAAAAACAACAGTCATCTCGTACACACAGGTGAGCTTCAGAGCGGCTCGGAGGATGACAGTGATGTGATGTGATGTGATGTGATGCGACAGTATTTACCATAATGAACCAAAGGGATATTTAAAACAGAAACTGGAATGGTTAAGTGTGCCCTGTGCGCACTATACATTCATTTTGGCTCATGCATGATGTCACTAAGAGAAAGACTGGAGTCTTTTTAATGGTTAAAAATCAAGGAATCATTACAGGCGTCTCTGAAAAGAAGCGCATAGATTAAGTCGGACTCTTGATTAACCTCTTACCATCCAGTTTTCCTCTTATATTTTATATACTTACCCCACACTGTGTGATTTTTCCGTACGTTTTGTATCAGCTTGTTCGTCAACAAAATGTTTTGCCTTTTGGAAATGCGAGAATTTAAAATAGGATTGTGAATTTTAACTAAGTCTGACTGCACAACAAGAGTTTGGTGAGGTAGTGATGTTGAAGAGGTTAATTCTCAAATAAAATATGCCATGACTAAACTGGGATTTGATGCTATTGTATGCTTTTATTTTACTGTCCATTTGTTAAAATGTTCTCTTCCTTTGTGTTTTAATGTTGCAGGTAATGTCTCTGCTGCCACAGTCATTTAAACTGTGTCTACCTCTCAGATCACCCTAACATGTCTGCACCTCCAACGTCATCATACTGTTTCCTTGTTGAAAGTTCACATTTTCTGGATAAATAAAGAGAAGAGATAGCTTTCCCCCCTCTGCCAGTCTGATTTCTGGACTGACTCATCATGGGCACTGTACTATCACTGTCACCCGGCTCTCGCAAATCAGGCTACTATGACAACCGGCCAGGCTCGCTTAGCCACTACCCGAGCCTCAGCAGCCGCTCTCTCAACAGCCAGAAAGACCGCGGGCTAAAGAGGGGCCAGTCCATCTTCCTCCCAGCGCTCACATGGAAGCGACTTGTGGCCTCCACGAAGAAGAAGGGCAACTCCAAGAAAGGCTCTGGTGGTCCAGTGGCCCTCGGGGACTCCCTGAACAACAACATCAACATCTACCAAAAGGACCCTGTGCTGCACCTCAACCGTGAGAATGTGAAGAAGTCACTGTCATGTGCCAACCTGTCCAGCTATGATGGCCCAGCAGGACTGGGTCTGGGGCTTGGCTATGGGATGGGAATGGGTCAGGGACATGGATATGGCTACACCAAATCCCAGCAGCTTTCTTCTGTGAAAAAAGCTCCCCAGGGCACAATCACTTCGTCTCCGAAACGTGTCATTGTTCAGGCCTCCACCAGTGAGCTCCTGCGCTGCTTGGGAGAGTTCCTGTGTTGTCGCTGCTACCGCCTGAAGCATTTGTCCCCGGCCGACCCAGTGCTCTGGCTGCGGGCTGTGGACCGCTCACTGCTGCTGCAGGGCTGGCAGGATCAGGCTTTTGTTACACCAGCCAATGTGGTCTTTGTCTACATGCTGTGCAGAGATGTAGTGGACGGTGACCTGGTGGCGTCGGAGCATGAGCTGCAGGCAATCCTGCTCACCTGCCTTTACCTGTCCTATTCCTACATGGGAAACGAGATTTCATACCCGCTCAAACCCTTCCTGGTGGAGGCAGGTAAGGAGGCTTTCTGGGACCGCTGCCTTGCCATCATTGATGCCACCAGTTCCAAGATGCTGCGCATCAATGCAGACCCACACTTTTTCACACAAGTATTTGCTGAACTCAAGAGTGAAGGCGGCTGTGGCCCTCAGGACTATAGTAGGGTGCTGGATCGGTGAGAAAAGGTCTGAGCACCCGTCTTTGCTGAACACATGCCTTTTTATACACTCATGCACACATGCACACAGACACACACATTTGTCTCACACAGATTCCTCTCAGCTATTTCTGCTTCTGATGTCCTGCAGGAGCAATGATGGCCTATCATGACAGTAGACTTATTTATTCATTTCATCTGTGTTTGTTGCCATTGTCCCTTCCATCCACAGACAGAAATTTAACTTTTTTCTCCAGAATTTCTCTAATAATTGGCACAGAAACAAAGGCTTACATTTGTTTTTCTTTTGTTTTGTTTTTCTGGAATAGCCAACTGAGTTTGCATAAATTGGGGGAAACACAAACGTGTCTGGTCCTGGTTGCCCCAGGTGTCCCTTTGGATCTGTATGGTCAGGCATTGCAGCATCCCAACCTACCTTTTGTGAATGTCATCAGTCAGTGTGCATGATGCGTGAAATCACCATCATCACCCATGAGAAGGATGTTTCTAAACATTCAAGTGGATTTAACAAACATTTTCCTCAAACGAAACAAAAGGCCAAGTCATTTTCCAGAACAATACAAGAAAACATCTTGACATCCACTGCTGGCTAAGCCCTGAGTGCCAGTAGAGAAAACTGACTCAGACTGACGGGAACAGCTGAGAGATCCATGTCAGGTCCCACTGGACCTGCTGTGCACTGTGTATTTAGTAAAGCAAAAGGAACAGGCTGTGTTTTGTGGAACCTTTTGAGGGTCGTCTGGTCGGAGGGACAGTTGCTGTTTTTTTTTCTTCACACAAATCTGCCAGTGGACTTTTAATGTGTTTCCCTTATCTCATTTGAGGAAAGTTTCCTGGTGGAAGCAGAACATGGATTTAAGATGTTGTGTGTGAGGGTATGCATGACCATGTGTGTAGTTATGCTTGTGTGGGCATTGTGCAGTGGACGCCAGCCAGGGTCATCAGCTGCTTACCCTGTTCTATGCGTCTTGTTGACAGGGCACCCACAGCCATGATATTAATGAGATTAACAGATTACTACAGCCCCTCCCTGCTCTCAACCTCTGCCCCCTTCTAGTCCACTCAGCAGCTCCGCAGTGTTTCAGTGGCTAATCCAGGCCAGGCTGGACCGGCCGGGACTATAACCACATGTGCACAAATACACACATATTTAAATACCTTCTCATGTGCACTTTTTTTCTCTCCTCCTCAGTGCATGTACAAAGCACACATGTGCAGCTCAGGGTCTGAAGTAGAGGCAGTTAAGCTCTCTGAGAGCAATCCAGGCAGGACTGACACATGGATGCTATTGTGGTTTGAAGCTGTTGTTGTTGTTGCTTTTTAATTTGTCCCACTTTCTGTCTTTTCATAAGTCACTCACACATCCTAATAAGCCATCTCCTCCGTTACCTTAACTCACCCTGCATTTTATGTCCCTAGTCTTCCAAGACCTTAGTTTCCCGATGCAAGACGTCACTAAAGTTTACTGTCATCCAACTCCCAGAACTTCCAGGAAACAAATGCATTAGCGGCTTATTATCATGGCTTTTAGTAGATAAAAATATGTTTTCTGCTTTCCTTCTCCTAAAGGAGGAAGCTCCTTTGAGCCTAAAAACATGGATGCTTGATTGCCACTATCATGCATTGCTCACAATAGCATGTGGCAAAGCCTTAATCTTATTGTGTTCAGGCATGTGGAGGTTTTTGTGCTCCACCTCCCTCTTCCATGTGTTAGTCACTCTTGCACACTTTGCTGTGATGCTACAGCATACTGTATACTCACCTACAAGGTCAAATGATAAGCAAGCAACTCAAAGGACCTTACGCACATGTGCACACAAATACATGGGTACACATACTCTTGTTGGGTAATCCAGTCCTAATCCTCCCACTCAATCAAATAGAGAGAGGGAGAGCGGGACAAAAACATGGAGACATTGTAAATGGTTCAGAATCCGATGAGGTTTGGTGTCACACTTCACGTGCAGTTCTTGCTACTCAGCCTTTAAGTCCTGCTTGAACAAACTGAAGGCCTCAGAGACCGAGTGCAGCCTTGCTGTCTACCCCAGATCACCCAGACCTACTGGAGTCAAGCTTGCCTTCCTGCCTGCCTGATGGATCTCTCATGAGCTCACTCTATTCAGCCAGAGAGAAGTGACAGCTGTGGTTCATGCTCAGTGAGTTGAAAAGTTAAAAATATTGCTGCTGTCTCTTTTTCTCGAACTTTGTTTGGCAGCAATTTTGGGGCTTGCTGCTGCTACCACAGCAGCCCTCTCTCTCTCTGTGGCCCTGGCTTTGACAAGGACACTTATGTCTTGACTCCCTCCCTTCCCGTCCCCCCTCCCGTCCCTTCCCCCCTCCAACCATTTCCACACACACTCAGCTGTTGTTCTCTGCTAGTTTCATTAGATTTGACACCCCACACCCAGCAGCCATTGTCAGGACGAGGAAGGGCAGAATAGGGCTGTTTTATTGGCATCGGGTTGGTTTGTGTGTGAATGTGGGTCAAAGTTAAGGGCAACATCTGCTTCCACCATTCTTATTAAAGCAAGAGAAGCAGTATAGCGTGTTCAAGTGATGCTGATGTTAACTCATGCCCAAAAATTAGCTCTAAATTAGGAACAATCTGTTGCAGGTTAATTCACTTTGTAAAATATAACGTAATTTGGTCTTGAACAAAAAGGCAACTGTCCCTTCTTTCTGTACCTCCGACAAGTCAGTCATCGAGCTGGATCGTGTAGCTGTTCCTCCCAACTGCTTCACACGAACGGAGCAGCTTCCAAGCCAATTAACTCTCGTCTCAACTGGAGCTCTAACTCCGTTCATCCAATCAAAACCCTCAGCGTGATTCCCAAGCTCTTATACCTGAGTGATGGCAAACAGACACTGATATTTAAACATGACACTTAATGTAAACTGGACCTTATTCTGTGGATGGGACATCATCTGAGACTTTGGCAACTCTGTTCTAAAGAATATTTCAGATGTTCCTAGCACTACGTCTGGTTTGGGCTTGTGAATAATGTGATAAAAGATTTTAAGGAGACGTTTGGTGTTATTCAGTATTTTTATTACTGTCAACAAATGTCATAAATTAGACTGTATTTTAGTACCTTTAGATATATCTGTTGTTTTTCACTAAAGACACAAATCTTTAAAAACATGTCATAAATGTAAGTTTTTTAAAACAAAAAGTACTTTCTTAAAAGAAAAAGCTGGGTACTGTAGTTTTTAGTAAACATGACTCAAACAGGTGTGGAAAGTGTATTTGTGTGGGTTCTGTTATCAGCTGTTGATGAATACACATTAGATACCGTGAGTGTTTACAGTGAGTGGGACTGTCTTCAAAAGCTACAGTTCCCACATTCATGATAACGAATGTCACCCAGTGAATTTCTGTGGCTTATGGGATTTGTTGACAGTAAGAGAATATAAATATACTGTATCATCAGACTTATCCTGTAAGCTGCCACAGCTCTATGAGTTGTGTTGTTTCAGTATGCTGCTGCTGTAGGTTGGTGTGACATTTCAATGGCACACCTTAGACTGATGATGTAAATATGTGGGTGTAACAAAAAGAGCCATTAAGAATGAAAAAAACGAACAAAAAGAAATAGTCTTGCTGTGTAGTAGCATGCATGCCAGCCAGATAGTTTAGAACTGTTTCATTTGTTGTTGTTTTTTTACCTCTGGTTTTGTTTGAATTTTATATGTGACATTTTAAATGAAAGAAAATTTCTTTGGCAACTTAAAACTGGATCTCATTGGAGTGTTACTTCACAGGAATCATGATGTCAGCAGTATTAAAAGTCTCTCTGTGACTGCAGGTGTAACTATCATCATTATGGTGGTCCGTTCATGTTTAGAAACAGCATTTTTCTCAAGCTCTGTCCTGAAATAGCAAAGCATGTAAATTCATATGAGCAATGACAGAATTACAACTCAACATCCTTTATTTTAAACTCAGCTGTATCATGCCTGGCTTTATTTGTCAAGTGGCTAAGTTAGATGTCGTCAGTTGGATGTCTTTAAACCTGAGCTCAGCTTGTTTTGTAGCGAAATTTGTAAAGAAAAGCATCATTTACTACAAGAACTTCACTGTTGCCTCAGATACACACGGAGTACAGTATAGAAATGATCAATTTAGCGGCTGTCAGTAGCTTTTCTCCTCAATGCACCAGCTGGTGACACAGAGGCGGCCATTGTAGATGTAGCGTTTGTGACAGGCAGCTCCAGCTCAGTCTGCGTCCTCTCTGATTGTAGCTTTCCCACCAATGCATAAAAAACCTTTTCATTACAGCACTTGACGTGTTGTGTCAACACTGGACAGATGTTAACATAGATATTAATACATAACAGTATCCATCTCCACCTTCTTCTCTGCCTGGGCCTCACCTGAGTTTCCATGGTTAACTCCCTCAGCCATCATTTTATCCGTCACATCAAAATGAAGCAGACACATCACCTCAAGTGACTTCTGTAAAGCCACTAAAGAGTGTGTGTAGCTCTAAAAGTAAAATACTGTTGATGGGGAAAACTTGAAGAAAAAAAAATGTGACTATTTCACTTTTCATGTTTTTTGTTTCCTTTTTCATGATGATGATGTTTACTATGTTGATTATTTAATAAAGTATTGAGATGAAATCCAAAGCTGACTCCTTTTTTACAAACCTTTTTGCTTTTCACACTTTTGCATCTGCAGAGCTCTCCCACTTAACTAAAACTGCCTTTGTTCTCTCCGCAGTGCATATGATACGCTCCCCGCCTGAGATCTAGCTAACTTAAGACTGGCAGTAAATTCACGTGGGACATAAAATAGCTTAATGCACAGCCACACAATAGCCCAGCCCTGCAGATGGCTTTTTGGCTTCCTGTCAGTGGGGGCTGCGCTCCATCTGAGCATGTCTCCACAGTCAGTCTCAACCCTCTCTGCTTCAACCACAGGTGGAAAAACTGCGATGCTGCCTCAGTTCTGTAACAGTTGACACCCTGATCTGTGAGATATGAATATACACGCAGCATAGAAGCATAGACTTCAGCGTGCTTTGATCTGCGAGTACACATGAGTTTAAAATGAGAAACGAAGAGTGGAAGAGGAGGTTTTTGCAGTGGTCAACAGAGCATCTGCCTCAGGCTGCCTTACTATGTCACTGTGTGTTATCACCAATCTGCACTGTACTGCTCGTACAAATACGTGTGGATTACTTCAACTTTACTCATTTCTAACACAATTTTTCTCACAAAACAATAATGAAGGTTTCTTAAAATTCGTAAATACATTATTTTCTCACAAACAGCTTAGATATTGATGTTTCCATATGAAATTCAAATGTAGGAGAACATCTTCAAATAACCTCTTGAGGCACTGATGGACTACACTTTTCTGATAAATTGTACTGCTGTCAGTATGGCACAATAACTAGTTTTGTGATCACAGTAAAGTTAAATACATAGACTGAGGGAGACACGGTAGATCACTTTTGCATGCACATGACAAAAATGTAGGTTTACGTGACAATTTAAGCACATTTCACAGTACACTGACCTGACTATTCTGTAAATTCACATGCATTTTGTTCGAAGCCAGCAAACATTTTGAACTACACGTTTAAAATGTTTCAGTTTGTCATAAAAATAAGTGGCAACAGATTCATCATTAATTCTATTTCTAATCTATTTACATTTTGGCAAACACGCTTATTCACCCTCCTCTTTTTTCTGTTCAAATATGAAGCTACTGCGAGCAGCCAGTTAGTTTAGCTTAGCTTAAAGACTCATGAACAGCTAGCCTGGATCTGTCCACAGGTAACACAATTCACCTAGCAGAAATAAAACACCTGTAAAGCTCGATGAGTCGTTTCTTGTTTGTTTAATCCAGAAACAAACAGATAAGTAAAACACTACGTCGTGGTTGTATTGTGGTATCGGTGTTATGTAACTAAACAGATTAAATAAATGAGATATAACTTGTTGGTTAAAGTATCTTAGATGTTTAGAGGTGCTGTTAGGGAGACTCTGTTACTTTGAACAGAGCACTTTCCTGTGCTAAGATAAGCTAATACCACAATGAATCTCTAGAAATGCACGGTTTTAACAGACGCACCTAGGTTTTTATCATGTAACAGATGTCTGCAATTAAAACTAAAATGACTTTTCAGTCAAAGCTTACTTGGTTAACTAGTCTCTGTCTGGTGGAACCGGAAAATTATTATTTATATGCAATTTATAATCTGTTCACAATGCTGGACTGAGAGAGCTGCAAGGAAAACCCATATGGTGCTGGTCAGAGTCGGGGTCAGTGGCCAAGTCTGGGGAGACCTCAGAGGGCAAAGAGGTGAGGTGAGGATACTATGATAAAAAGAAAAGAGAGAGAGAGAGGACAGACGAGATGAGCTGAAGAAGAATCGCTGCAGATGGCTGCCACAGACTGACTGAGTCCTTTCAAGCTTTCTCTTGTCCTCTGAGGACACAAATCACCCAGCTCTCTCCCTTCTCGTGTCACATTTCTATAGTGGTTTGGTGTGTTTCCAGCAGCTTTCTGCTGTCCACTGGCTTTTATCAGCCCTTTGGGATCAAACATGCTCCAAAAACTCCTTTGTCAATATATAGATGGTTTCCAGAGATGTTAACAATTAAAACTGCATTGTAAAAATGCTGCATCTTCATGGCTTAGTCTCACCACAAATTAATTATTTATTTGTCAGCTTATTATTTTAAATACTTTTATTTAAATGCTAGTAGAATTAATCTTTTTAGGACAATTTTCCAAACATAACCTAAACTCACTGTCAAGCTTTGTAAAATACAAACTGCAGGTACCTGGCGATATGATACATACCATGATACAGGAATTGCGATTGTATTGTAATATACTGTACTGTGATATATTGCGATAACAAGGCGATATATTGCAGTTTTAGATCTACTTTTAGTAAACTGTCATAAAAACACACCATCATCTGCAAAATTATTGAGTAAACAAACTCACGACATACACAGCACTGCCATCTAGCAGTCTGGAGTTTAAACACAACACAAAATGAACCACTGTCTGACAAGAATACTTTACATATAAGTTATCACACAACAACACAATATTGCAATACTTAAGTGTATCAGTATTTTCTTACACCTCTAACTGCAACCACAGTCGTCTGATCATCTGAACTCTGACGTATTATTTCCAACGCTCCTGATTTTCAGCTGCCTTTCGTCTTGCTGCCTTCAGTTTCTTAGTTTCTATGCTGTGACAGACGAGAGCAACCATTCGATATCTTCCATTGTTCCTGCATCTGCAGTTTCACATTAGTTCACAGAGTTTAGCTAAGTCAATACCATGAAGTAGGAAAACTAAAAAAGGAGTATCTGTGAAGTCAATGAGCCATAAAAATGTACCATGCAGTAGTTAATTACAGTCACAAACCGTAAAATCTACACATTCACATTTGTAGTTTAATTTAGTCTGTGAGTCTGGCACAGTTTCAGCCATCAGAGTTAAGAATTAAGGATTTCCCCTCATCATAAGGGTAGAAATAAAGATCCTGCACTGTAGCCAAGCTTTGAAGGAAACAATCATTTGACATTGGGGTCAGGCTCCACTGTGAGATTCTTTACAGGTCACGGTACAGTTTGAGACCTTGGCGAGCAGTCGCCTGCTGGCTCGTCCTGACTGAGTGAACAGATGGTTTTTCAGCCATGCACTCATAAGTATAAGGACAATGCCAGAGGGGTCTCCAGAAGACGCTGCAGGGACGTCAGAGCAATCAGAGCTTCATAAGGTGCTACAACAAATAGGCTGACAGTACATCAAACTACAGCAGTGGAAAGTATATTTGTTCAGATACTTTAATACAAAAACTATAAGAGTAATTCAGACAAAAAAAACTAATTCAGAATAATGTTCTACATACAAAACATAAGTTTTAACAAATTTAACACTTTGACATAGATTTAAGTTTCCAAAAAGTTAAATAAAAAGTAAAACAGTTACCATTAGCTCCATGACCACCTTCATTTAAGTACTGTCACTAAACTATGTATGCATTGTAATGATACAAAAATATGATGTTACATAAATGAAACAAAGACAGTTTTGTACAATAAGCACCTGGATACTTAAAGGAGGAGTTTCACATACTGGTTGACCTGGTCAATCATATTTTAAACTGTGCTTTTGATACCTGTACTTGAGTAAACTCTCTGTTTCTTCCACTGCTGCCAACTAACCACACAATTTAAAACAGGCATCTGTAATGTGGTTTAAAACATCCAAAACTTTGAACGGTCTGGTTTCTCAAATATTTCCTGATTAGTAAGCATTCAGACTGATGGCATGTTGATTCAGAGTGAGCCAAAGCAAAAACCAATCTCCCCCCTCATGTTACTGTAATCCCCAGCATGTGACCTCCCCTTGGGGTTGATGACGGAAAGATGCTGGAAAACCTGCAGAGTTTACCAAACCAGTGGCCGGTCTGCCCTGAGAGGATTTAAGGGGGAAAACACAGCAGCTCTGGGACACATTTTATATTCCCACTGGTAAATCCTCTTCAACTCATTACCAAATCCTCACTGCAGGGCTGCTAATCTCAAGAGAGACAGACCAGGTGCCAGTCTTTTTGTAATGGAATTGCATGGCATCAACAATTGGCAGCTCTGATAAATTAGATTAGAAGTGGAAGAATCCTGTTTGTACAGCACAGTGAGCAGAAACCAAGAAACCAATCAGAATCCAAAACAAACATTGATTTACATGCACTTGCAATGTAACTACTGGGTTGATTGCAATGATGTACTGTATCATCGCACTGCAACAGAAAGTGTGCTTTTCATTTACACTGAGGAGGGATGTGATCAGAGCTGTCAGGGGAGAAAATGATTGGGAAAAAAATGTGAAGAAAAAGCCTGGTGGCAGCAGCAGCTGTGACTGTGATGAGGAAACAATTGAGGACACTATTGTTGCACTCGCCATCACACTGAAGCTATCACAGTGTGTAATAGGCATGATGAATAAATTGTATATGTCTGTGGAAAAAGATTCCGGTTTGGTGGATCAAAACGTCGTCTGTTTAGAAAGCGTGTGTGTATGTACCAAGCACACGTACAGTTCTTGTGATAATCAGCGATGTAGAGCATGTGCCTAATAAATTTGCCTTTTTAAAGGCTGTGCTCACACGTAATTTATAAATCAAGGCTTTTACGTCAATAATTAAAGGGTTACACACCAATAAATTCACTGTATATGCTGTAATTTATTTCTATTTCTGATTGAATATGAATAGGATAACACACGGTCAGTGATTCATCTGATTGGCTGAGCTGTTACTGGCAGATGAGCTGTGGTTTCCAGTTTATCACAGTGTAGCTGATGGTCTCTGCAGAGGAGCAACAGCAGATTAACACAGAGAATTTGAAGGACTTTATTTGGCACAAAGACACAAAGCCTCCACAGTGACATCAGTCCGAAGCTTAGGCTCAGATGTTGTTTGTGGTGTTGCAATAAACAAATCTCTGCTGTTTGGTTGAGAACGAGTTCCCTCTGCAGCTGTAGCGAGCATTCGGGTTTTCTTATTTCTGAAAAGCTAACTCAACCGTGCCACAAAGATATGACCACATCAGACTTTAAATTAGATTCACAGCCACTTTTCCCTCAATCACTATCACAATCACTGTTGAGCTCACTAGTCTTAATGGTTCAACCATTTTCACTGCGCTCTAACCTGTTTGGATTACTTATCTGTTTCTTGGACTCTATCTTTGCTTTGTTCCCTGGACATTTTGCCTTAGTTTGTTTCCCCTGTCTGTTTTGGTTTCCTGGCCTGCCTGTCAGCCCTATCTATCCACATTTGGGACTTACCGAACAGAGAAGGCGACAGTTTACTTCTTAAGAAGCTTTGTCAAAGGTTTGATAAGTGAGATCTCTTGTGTTCTACCTTGTTCCTGTGGGTTTTTGGCAGCTCTATATTCTCCTTTTCCACACTGTCAGATCTCCCTCTATTAACAAACCCTGACATCATCATATCTGATCTTTCAGCCTTTGACTCTCAAACCAATAAATTATTGGATGCCACTCTTTGAATATCATTGCATTTCAGTCAGCATCATGTCTTTCAGACCTACTATTACAGCTCACTTCCTCCACAATAAAACTCTCCTCACATCAAGGAGTACAAATAACCAGAAGAAGCAGTGGAGATCGAATGTGTAATATAAACCAACTTTGCTCACGTTTTTGGAAAGACTTGGATGCTCTGGACTTTAATGAGCACTTTGAAGGTCGGTTGTAGAGGTAAGGTGAGCTACAAAACGGTAAATGGGATTCTGTTAATCTGTTTATCTTTTTTACACCATATTCATAAGTGAATGAATATTTACATGAATAAACACCACACAGTCAACCAATTGTTTTTGTTCAGTTTTGTCAAAATAACATTTAACATCACCATAACCTCCATGCAGGGCTGTTTTAGACGCATAGGCTACATAGGCTGCAGCCTAGGGCCCCACCAGCAGAGGGCCCTCAGTGAGCTACATGGATTGATAGTTTAGTTTTTTATTTGTTTTAAATTGTATTTAAATTATTTGTACGTATATT
>JAUMHL010000003.1:5315806-5335082 GCA_032362345.1 Sandelia bainsii | reverse complement strand
TACCTTTATCCTGCACTTGCTGCTTATTGCACTCCTGGTTAGACCTAAACTGCATTTCGTTGCCTTGTACTTGTACACGTGTAATGACAATAAAGTTGAATCTAATCTAATCTAATAATGTAGGGGATTAAAATGCTGCTAGAGAACTGCTGCACTAAATCCAAAGTCAGCTGTCCTTTTAGAACAGACATTTTAACTTTGATCCTGACTGATGAGGAGGACAAGGCTCATCGTTCACACGTTGATGTCACCTGTGGGTCATTAAGGTCACACTGCACTCAAGTGCAAATCATTAGAGTTACAAGAATAAAGGTGTGACATGGTGTCAGACGGCCTGAGAAAGGATGTCTGAATTACTTTGTAAGTAGTTGAGAAATGGTGTCTCAGGCTTGAGCTGAGGCGACAACTTGGTGCATTATTGTGCTTATACTTTGCCTTAGTCACTTCAAAGACAAAATGGGAAACTTTGTTGAAATTCAAATCCATTCAAACACGTTTTGTGGTTGGTTTGAAATTTGTTTGTAGTCACTTGTAGTCATGGTGACCTGCTGTTTAACATACACCAAGCTGTGATTTAGCAGGAAGTCAGCCTCAAATTAGGTAGGACTGAATTCACCC
Source organism: Sandelia bainsii (assembly GCA_032362345.1). Lineage (NCBI taxonomy): Eukaryota > Metazoa > Chordata > Actinopteri > Anabantiformes > Anabantidae > Sandelia > Sandelia bainsii. The sequence continues at coordinate 5,334,464 of JAUMHL010000003.1, read as the reverse complement.
TGTGTTGGAGTTAAATGCAAAAGTAAATTAAGATTTTTTTCATCAAACTATGTTTGAAAGTCCTGAAAGTTATGTGGACACCCGTTAGTCAGTCTAAAATGCATATTGTATTGGTGACGGTAAAATGCATAGAAAAACATGTGCTGTAAACCCATGACAAAGACATAATACAGGAAACATAAACAGATCACAGCACACAAAGAGAAGAATACATATCTACATTTGCACAGGTGGATATTATAAACCATGTTGCAATAACATGCATTTATTTTTGCAGTGACAGCTATTTAAAGGGTGTTGAATGAGGAGGTGCGTGGCTGTTCAAAAGTGTTAACCTGACTATCATATGTGTGAATGTTCTGCACATAAACACAGCACAATGTAGATTTTAACAGCCTGAGATAAATTTACAGAATATTTTACTGAGCATGGGGTAAATTATACAGATCTAACACAGTACATTCTGTTTCCACATTATGTAAATCCCACCTATCAATGTACACACATACACGCATATAAAAATCTACCATTCAAAACAATACTGTTCTATTCTGCACTGGCAGTTTAGCGACTGTATTTCAAACATCACTAATGCATAATAATGGATCATATAGTAGTTTTTACAAAATCAACCTTTTTCAACGAAACACTGAGTCCTAAAACTATAATATGCAGCTTTTGAGAACCAAGCAGGTGAAAGGTACCTCAAATGAAAGTAAAGTGAAAGTAAAGTAAAAGTAAAGAGAATGTGAGGGTGATGGTAGAAACAAGTGAATTTACCAGGTTTCTGTAGCCCTTTCATCTCTGCTTGAAGCTAGCAGCTCAAGGCTAAATTAGCCGCTGCTAGCATAACACACCTGAATGTACAAGTGAACTGCCCCATTGACATTGCATTGTGGGTAATGTAGGTACCATGTGGTCATGACTCGTATTCTTTAAAGGCGAGTATAACTAAATATTGGAGAAACAACAATATTAGGTTGTTTTTTTTAAATTACTGTACTCAACTTAATACAGCAGTAACTGGAATTTTAGTTTTAGATGTTGAAATCTCAACAAGGTTTCCAGGTTCACATCAGGTGCATCATCAAACTTTCTTTTTGCTCCTCGCAAAAAAATCCAGACCACAGAAATGATCAAAAACTGTTCACGAATCAGTACTACATAGTTCACAGACTTTTCACACTTTTTTTTTTTTTTTTAACCATTAACATGTTTAGAAACAATCCAGTGATTTTACTTTACCCGGTCTTTTACTAACATCAGCAACCATAAGCTACTAAAATAGCTTTCAAAGTTAGCCTGATTAGTCGTTAAACAAGTCAGCTAATAACAAATTAACAGTTTATTCAGGCACATATTTGTACCAGTAACATGTGTCTTATAAATGATGACAGGCTCCTTTGTGGAAACATTTCCCCAGCAGAGGATTCAGTTTACACAACCCTCCTTTACTGGCGGTGAACATTTTTCCATGTTCAATGAATATACAATATCACAATCAAAAGTTGATCTTTTTCTATATTGGCATCAAGGGTGACGTTTCAAAATGTGGGAAAATATCTGCATTGTAGGCACAATAGATATGTAAGTAGTGTAAATATGCATTTTGTAGAGATCTCTTAACCTCCACTGAACATCTTTGCAAACTATCTGTTATCTAACTATCTAAACTTGCAGAACTTACTGTAAACTTATGTCTGAAGCGTCCATGTTTTTATCTGATGCAGAGGACACCAAGGGGATGAGAGAGGAAATAGCTTTCCAGTTTTCTCTGGACAGCGTGCTTGATTGCTGCTGTTAAGAGGACAGTTTGGATTGAATGTTTTTAAGTTTCACTTCCTGCAGGGTGGAGTTGTGTCCATATAAAGATCAGAATTTTAAACTGATCAACTGTATTTGTACAGGAAATCTATACACCGAAAGGCTTCCAATCTCTTTTATTCATAATTTCTTATCTTCCTTCAAAACCACACAATTACTTTGAAAATCACTGCATAATGAAGACTTCATTGTAGTCTGTGTGCAGCATGCTGCCTCTTCATGTGGCGAAGCATTAGAGAGAAATTAACACAGAAAAATTTGCTTAAGTAAATCTTGAATAATTTATTTTCTTCCACAGTGTTGTATTCATTTTCCCTCTTATTACTTCTGTCATAGAATTATTGTTATAGTCTGTCTTTAGTAGGCAGCAGCAGAAGACAATGCACAAAAAGAGCTCCAGCTTTGCAACATTTCTACTCAGTGTACAAAAATAAATGTGGAATGTTTTGTCTTCATTGTATTTATGCATTGCGATGTACAATTTGTCATAAAAAGTGCATTTACTTATGTTTTTCAGTCTAATTTTTATATAATATCCTCAAGTAATGCAAATCATAGCTAAATAATAATAGTAAAAGCAAAGACAGTATAATACATGTACAGTATGAATTTCAGCTATGTCCTGAGTCTCTAAAACAAAATAAAAACATCTTTGTTTCCGCCTCCATAATTATTCAGCATTCGCCATTGTCCGGCCTCCTGCAGCTCAGGATTAAGAAAGCAGACTCCGCCAGCAACTCTGCTCTGAAATAACACTTTAAAACCTTTGTGAAAGTCCTGCCTGTCAACAACACTAAATGCAGAGCTGCAGTGGTATCTCAGACACCTTCAAAGGTAAACTGTTGGTGGTTCAGGTGGAAGGATGGTTTAGTTGCCGGGGACCAGCAGGATGAAACCATCTCGGCTCTTTTTGAAATCTGCAATGATTTGGCCGGGTTTGGTTTCCACTGTGACGCTCTTGGGTTTTCCTCGCATTTGAAGCTGCACAGCTGAACGGCAAACCTTCACGGGAAACTGGACTTTTCTTATACTGCAAGACAAAAAGACAAATGCGCATTTCTGCATTACTATACACTTCTTCATTTGCAAAGTATGTCCACTCTAATATGACTATATTGACCTTAACTCAGTGCTTTTTAAGCCAAAAAATTTCACCAGAATCTATGAGAATATGTCTAAAAACATCATGTTATGCAATGATGGATGATATTTATTGTAACACATGAAGATAGTGACTTTGTTTCAACTAAATATCAGATATTTAAGTAATTAAAAAAAGTTTGTATACTGGAGGAATGCTATGACACAAAGAAGACTGAATTTACACACAGTATAGATGTTTTCAAGCAAAAGAAGACACAAAGCAAAACTTAACAGCAGATTTGAAAATGATGACCCATCTCTAACACTAACGTGTTTAGGTGATCAGACATAACATTACAACACGCACCAACTGTGTTTGAGTCCAAATCATTTCTTAAATGCGCAAAACTAGCAGGAGCACATCATGGTTCATCCACCCATTAATGTTTTGAAAGCGATGTTTATCCAATCTGCATGTTATATGTCATGGTAAACTCCACGCATTTAATACTGTGGTGCTGATACCTGTGTAAAATGAGTGCTGCAGTGTCTTAAGTTCAGTGTAAATACATGTAGGTAGAGGCATCTTACATAAGGGAACAACTTCTCACCAATACAGTGGAGTTTCTGTATAAAAAGGGCTGGAGAGACAGCAGGACAGGACGGGCCAGGAAACTAAGCAGGTAATTGAAGAGGGGACCACAGGAGAGCGCATGGTGAGGAAAAACAAAAACAGCGAAGCAGGGAGGCCAGATGCAGAACTGTGACAGATTTTGACTGATCACAGTCACTTCCAGGGTTCAGTTGCTCTTGTGGTCACACGTTTAGCCTCAGCTGACATGAAGAAGAGTGGCTCTGATGCCTGACTGGCCAGTTGCTGCACAGTCAGCTGAAGATGATCCAGTGTGAAGTCATTGCTTCCCCTCAGGATTCAGAGATCCTGCAGCCGGGCAACCCCGCTGCTCCGACAAACACACGCTGGCCAGGCACATGGCTCATGCATACAAAGAGCCTTATACTGCAGCCACCTACGTCACAGTCAGAAGCCTAAGGGACTCTGAGAGCATGGTTGATATTCCTGCTTGTGAGCATATTTCTCTTATGAATGATTTCAAATTGGCTTGTTGTGTTTCTACCAGGAAACACACTTTGTTTGAACCCAACTTGAAGGCTTTATGAAGCAGATGCAGGACAATATTTGCCAAACAGCTATTTGTGGATGTCTTTGAATGTTGGTAATGTGACTGATGAGCAGAGCTGGCTCATGCATATAGGCCAACTTGGCAACTGTCAGAATTCAAAAACATGGCTGAAAATCATGGCAGAGGAAGTTCTACATCCGAACGGTGAACTTAATATATGCAGATTACATAATTTTTAATTGTTATGCAATAGTGCTGGCAGTCAGGTTTATTACAGTAGGTACACACGCCGGGGGATTGCATCAAACAGACAAAAATCTGAGAATAAAAACAGAATTAAAAAATGTTACCATACTCTAAAAAAACTAAAACTAAAAGAATATTAAAATATGCAGTGTACAATGATACTGCTCATTAATTTACTATGTAATTGTAATGCAGTCATGTGTGGATGATACATGTAAGGCACTTTGCATACTGTACATTTTGTCTGAGTAGGTGAAATTCAGTATATGATTATGAAATGTATGAAATCTGGGACAAAGCTTTTTTTTTTTTTCAAAGAGGATTATTACGCAGATGTTTGTTTAATACATTATTTTTGTACCAAATAGTTTTAAAGCAGGGGATTCAAGCTGACAGTTCTGTGTTTTGTAAAGCCTAGTTACTACAGTAATACTGTCAAAAGTAAAAGTACTGTGAGAGACATGTATGTTTAGCGGCTTTTGGAGTTTTTAGAGGTCACCTTTACTGGAGCTGAGCCAACCTGAGCTTAACGCATCACATAGCCAACTCTCTATTAAAAATATAAAGATGCAACTGGTATTAATCTTGGTATCATCTCTGCCAAGTCTTCTTGAGAATTTGCTAAACACTAAGTATTCATCATTGTCAGACAAGAAAAAAATATTTGAAGTGTAGCTTAGCACAAACGCTGGAGGCAGAAGGAAATAATATAACTAGCATAATCAAAAACTGCAAATGAAATTTATTTCTTTGTTGTACTGTATGTATGTACAGTACAGTCTAAAAAATGTAAGGGGTTAAAGCCCTACAACCATTTAAAAAAGCAGAATGTCCATGGTTTAGGATTTATAGATGATAGTGTTGATTTCCAGTGTCATCTTTGTTTGGTTATTGGTATCTAAAATGAAATGTTTTTTGTCATTTATGTCTTTTGTTACACAAAACAGTGTGAGCATGGACCCACGTTTCTGAGGCACAGTTTCTGAGAGACAGATTCACATTTATTAATATATTATATTTGAAAATACCCAGATGCATCCAGTTTGGGTCTCAAGCTTTCAATCGATGGTGTTAAATAACCATTTCCTTGCAGAATTATAGAAATCTGACAACACCAGTTTGCAGAAAGCTGAAGCAGAGCGTAAAATTCAAAACAAGCTGCTTTATGCTGGCACACTATTTGCTTTCCTAGTGCTAAAAGAATTGGAACTCAGTCACTGCAATGCTGTGTTGCAGCACATCATACTGTCACTCCAACAGGTGTGGCCTTGCTCTCTTTTTTCTACAGTCCCACCCCCGCCTGTTAAACCCCCTAAACCAGCTGTCCTGCCCTACTGGGCAGTGACAAACCCAACACAGAAACCCACTGACCTCCAGAGGGTTTTGATTTGCGAGAGATACTGATCTCATCATACTGGCTACCACAAGTGAAACCCGAGACGGGCGGAGCGTGTTGAGAAAAGCCTCTGGCTGTGCCGGAGAACATTGGATGATAGACTGTGAGGGCCTGCGGTGCAGCAATGTGCAGGTTTCTGCTGCAGGAGGCAATGAAGGCTGTGGAGGCTGAGGTTGTCTTTGGCCACAATTAAATACAGAACTCTAAATATAGCTGTCACTCCTTATGTGAGGGCTTCTGTTCAGACACAGCTGGGTGATAAACAAGAGCTATTTTACCATATTGGCCCAAATACAAGATGATTTTTTTGTAGCATTTACACAATTACACAGTCTTTGTTCTGCAAGCTTTGTGCCTCAGCACATTCAATTTGAAACATAATGATGGAAATTACAGTAATGTGCCAAGTCTCAGCTTTAATTTAAGTAGTGCTATCAGTATAGAAAGAACTGTGTGGAAGATATAACCCTTTTAACAGAGTGACCAAAAGGGTTCAAATGTAACTGGACATCGGTGCATGTAAGGCTGCCAACGAAACTGGCATTTTCAATTTCACTCAGGTAGACAAGAGCATTTAGTGAGATTCATTCAAATGCATCTAAACTCATTGGACAACTCTTCACATCATCATCATTCATCTGGACAACAATTGTAAACATCCAAAGAGGTTTTCAGTGAAGCATTAAGAGGTGAAAATATCTTTAGCTGACAAATCAATCACCTGAATGAAACTGACTGAGCTGTAGTCCACTTGCTGAACACCAGACTAAAGGTGGCTGCAATGAAGACCAGGGAGAGTCTGAAAGACAACTGTTCAAGTAACGGTGTTGGACTTTTTTTGTACCAAAACAATGTCTCGCGCAGAGAGTGTTGAATTGTATGAACTGTTTGTAGCCTCAGCTGTTTATATTGAGTTTTTCAGACTTCATCAGTTATAAAAGTGTTTAGTCCAGTGGAACCTGCAGGAGTTTTGAAGGTCCCTCTAATGTGTTTCCTGTGTTTCCCTGCTCCTTATATCAATGATATTTCAGGGTAACTTACTATCCTGTGTTTCCTAGCCCACCCAAGTCTCAAAAATAGATATTGGGAAAGGGAAGTTATCTTAGAGCACACTCTAGAGTACAGTGTGAGGTGATTCGTACCATGCTCGAGCACATTTAGCCTCCAAACTTCAGTTTGTTTAAATAGTGTGATCAGTAACCATACTCGAGGATGGAACTCAAATGCTCTGACTCTCCACGAGCGCTTGTCTTCAACACAGGACGTCACATCGTGGTGGTGTAAACGTGCTCAGGCCTGAAGTGTTATAAGCACAACAGTGCAGGCCAGTGGGAGGTGGGGCACAGTACTAGGTAACCGTGCCTACTGTGAGTATGACCTTCTAATCAGGGATTTCCACTAGTCTGTCTTCTAAAACTGAAATGTTCATAAATTGTGGAGCCTCAGTGAGAATTTTCTGAATTTCTGCTCAGTGTGAAACAGCGAAATCGTTTTTCCAAGATCGTCTTCCACTTTGTTCAGATGCTTATAACAACCTATTTCTGTTTTTTCCTGACAATCTGCATCTTACAGTTACTGTGCCACAAAACCTATCAAGGAGGAGGTTTGGAAGTGAATCATTTCCCATGTTTGTATCCTGTATCCAACCAACAATCAACTCTGGTTTCTTTCTCCAACTTCAACCAGCAGTTTCAGTTGCCTAAACTTGCTTTGATCAAATCTCAGATGCCTCTTAAAACATGACCTCAGTTACACAAACTGAGTAAATAAATGCTGTAGAAATACTTCCCTTGATACTTGTTTTAAAGCAGACTGTCAGTATTTAAGGTACACGTTAGGTTGAGTTGCTGTTAGCAGTACAAAGCATTTTTAACATGACCATGGTCACAATGGTTGGAAATTGTTCTCAGATATCATGAGTTGTGAAAACTGTTCTGTGCTTTTATCACTCAATGCAGAAGCATACACACAGAGTAATTCAACTCTTTATCAACACAACCAATGTGCCTCAATACAACTTATTTCAACTTCAGAGTGGTATCAGCTAGTACCACCAGTGCAGTACACCAATAAACCCAGTGCAACAGATGTTCGCCGATGTCCCAACACTGGCTGACAGACACAGGTTTTAAGACACTTGAATCTAATGCTTGCCTAAGATTTTTCACAATAAAATAAGTCTTCCAGCCTTCCCTTTACAGGTGGACATTTTTATTAAGAATTGTTTTTGGGCACTTTTGCCTTAATTTGTCAGACAGTAATGAAGAGGTAGGCAAGAAACATGGGACAAGAGAAGGGGTAGGACATGCAGCAAAGGTCCCGAGCTGGACTCAAACCCACAAAGCTGCGGTTTTGTGGCATGTGCTGCAACCATTCGGCACTCCATAGGTAAACTTTTAATGTGAAAAACATGTTGAGTTTGGTTGATGCAAAAAGAGAACATTAATCAGATTACAGCAAAGTTGAAGATACTGGAAAATAATTAGAGTTCAAAAACAGTATTTCTGCTAATAAAGAGGGCAGCAGAGGTTTGAGTATAACATGTTGTTCTATGGATGATAAGTTTACCATGGGAGCTGTTGCACTAAGCTACAGTTAATTCTGTGTTGTTGTTTTTACTTGGCCTTTATTAGTGGCCAACTTTTATTAATGTGTGCTACTCTGCAGTATTTTATTTGAAACTCTGCCCTTATTTGAGTTCTGCTTTTTACATGAGAATTTATGGCATCTAAACATCTCTCCCACAGTGTGAAGCACCTTTGAAATGGCCTCCATGGGGATAATAAAGTCAGTGACACACAAACCACTGGTTTTGATTGATTCTGTAGATGGTGTGTGTGGTCTACTTGTGTTCCTGTTAATATACTGGGATTCAGTATACAAACATAGCCCACTGTCTGCTGTCTGCCAACCAGTCCTTATGCTGCAGCCAAATCATTTATCTCTAGACAGAATTGGGGCGCAGCATCAGCTCCTTGAGGAGCGAGTAGACCCCCTGCCTCATCTTCCTCTTTAAGCCTCCAAGCAGTCCTCCAACTTTTCTCCCTGTCATCTCCTCTGTAATGCAGGATGCCACTAATCCGATGTGAATACCTGCCTCTGGTGTCTCCATTATGGAGAATTACGAGCCATTTTATTTGCAGCTGAGCTGTAAGTGTGGTGAGGCAAAGCCAGTGAGCCTGATGCTAAACTGTGTTACTGATGCTGTTGCTCTTATTGTGGGAAAATCACATCAACACACCAGGCTTGTGCAGAAGCTGCTCCCAGGGAATAATGTGCCACCACGGATAAAAGATGTTTCTACTGACCAAGCAGCTTTTTCATACATTATATCTTTAACATTGTTTTTTTCTACTGGAAAATTAAATTTTCCTTCAATAAACGGACTCAATATGTTTCATTTCAACATCCCCCAGAAAAAAACAATGAGGTATCTACAGTATTTGCCCATCCTTACTCACAATTCAAGCCACATGTCTATATGAACACTGAAAGACATAGGATTATAGCATAGCATTATATTGCTTCAATAATTTTTATTTTTCATACATGCACTAATGCAATGTTTTTTTGCAACAAAATATACTGTAATGTTTATCTAAAGTTAGTATGAAGCAGCCACAGTTTGTCAAATCACATGCATGTCTTCCCAAGTTAAAATAGTTTTAGTATAAAATTCGCTCTTTATCTTTACCTGGACAGTGTTTCCCTACTGAGCTGCAGTGGAGGGACAATCACAAAAATACCGGTGCACTACTATTTACAGAAAAGCAATAATGGTAAAAATAGTGTATTTGGCTTAATATAACATGTATTTGGGAAGATGCAATCCAGTGGTGCAATATATAAAACCACCCACTGCATCAGACCTATCAATACCTATGTGGATATTGTATTTGAAACATGTTTGTGCATATCCAGCTATAAAAGTTTGTCTTAGGTGGAGTTTTACAATTAAATCCCTGATATTTTGTTGATCCAGCAATATTATAATTCAGGTATATCCATAATTCAATTATTAATTGATAGAAAGAGAGCTGTAGAGGTGCTGGTAAGCTGCTGGCTTTTAGATATAACCGGCCGATCTGTCTCCCCATTTATAGCCTCTGAGCTAAGCTGGGCTAACTAGCTACTGGTGCTAGCTGATAGCTGAAATACTTTTTGTCAGACATGATTGTCAATTTACAGCAAGTTAATACCTCTCTGTTTCTTAAAAATAAAGCCTCCATTTCAACAGAAAAACAGATAGCACCTAACTATACGTACAAATGAAGTCAACGTCACAAATGTCAGGTAGAAATATTACATTTACTCAATCATTTCAGTTTATAACAGTGAAGATGGAGACTTTATGTAAAAATCAGAAAACTTGAGCAAAACCATAGAGGAGCAGCAAAATGCCAAGATTTCTTAATGACAGTGTAGTGTTGTAGTGTTTGCATGTACATATTAAATCTCAGAAGTGATCACTTTATATCAGATTGCTGTCAGAATAGTTAATAAGCAGAAACGTTTGCTTCTTCTGATCCCACAGGTACTAGACATGACAAAAATATCAAAACACATAAACTCACTCAAACAGAGACAACTCGTGCTTTCTTTCTATCTCACCAACACACTGTAATAACACTTTGGTTGTCTGAAGAAAACAGCAAAAGCAACAGCTTCGCGAGGTGCTGCAGCACCTTCCATCAGACACTGTTGATGAGAGACATTAAAAAGCTCACATTGGGTTCAGAGTTTGGCATTGTGCAAAAGGTCAGAGAGGCGGTGCTCATCGTTGCACACCCTCCCCATCTCCCACTCTAATCTAACTCCTTTCTGCTATCTGCCTGTCTCCTTTTTTTACCCCATCAGTGTAACCGTGTTTAGGTATAATTGGGTCTCAGGAGGGGATCAAACAGCAGAGGTGTCCAAAGACTGACAGAGCAGAGCAAAATCTGACCCGGGTCAGCAGACATCAGACCCAAACAGCATGCGGAGTGATGGACAAGAGATGAAACGGCAGAGTGGTTAAGGTTGAGCGTGATGAACAATTATTAGAGTTCTGATGTTCCTGTTAGACAACTGACGGTCTAATGGAAATTTTGCTTCACGGACAGCTGCTGTTTCTGTTTATTCGCCCCATGGGACGTTTTTTGTGTTCGGCTCAGCTCCTGATTGAACTCAGAACTCATCAGAGACTCCATCTTTATGATGTTTCCATCCAGTCTCTCTCCTTTTTTCCTCATCTCTGCACGTTTGTGAAGAAGATTCATAAAGGTCCAGGATAATCACCAATATTTAGCCCTAGCCCAAATATTTTCAACTTCTTTTTGTGCCGGCCTTTATTAATTTACATCTTTCCACTGACTTAGTTTGCAATCAGATTGACTCTTAATTTCACTCCATGTAGACATAATCCTATTGGGAAATATGATTAATCTCTCTGGCAAAAAGAGATGAGAAGCTTGGTAGATGGAAAGATGATATGAGTCAGTTTCCTTTTGTAATCCGTGATTTTTTTCAAAGGATAAGTTCAACAATTCAGGAAGTTGTTTTTTTTTTTGCTTGAGTATGAGACAGCTTTGTTTTGTAATCTCTTGTAATCTTTTTTAGGCAATAGTTTGGGAAAATATGCTTATTTGCTTTGTGGTGGATGTTAGATAACAAGACCATCAGAACCATCCTTTAAATGTAAGGCTACAGCCAGCAGACAGTCAGCTTAACTTAGAATAAAGACTAGAAACAGGAGTAAACTGCTAGCCTGCCTAGACTCTGTCTAAAGGATTATGCTAAGAAAGCATCTAACTCTTTGGCAAAATGCACATTTCTTAAGGCTCAATTACAATCTTTTATTGAGATCTAATCTTTTTGTGTTGATGGTTTACATTCATGTATCCAGCTCCAGCGTGAAAACTTTTGAGGTCCTAAACTAACACACATGCACAGATCTAATTGAAATGGGAGCCACACGCATTCAAGAATAACAAAAATGTAATGTAATGTAATTTGTGTAATTTCCTCAAAAACTGCTACATGTACAGTATTTCTTACAGTTTGGCTTGAACTGTGAACTCAAGGTTTCTATATACTAAATCTCCAACACATCTGAAATGTCCTCATCTCATCTTTTCATTCCCCCGCCCCCGTCTTCACCTCAGACTGATGACGATAGATGCTAAGGAAAAAAAACATGAATTCTGATATGACCGCTCTGGCAGCATTAGCAGAGCCAAAGATGGGACATGAATCAGCTCTAGAACCACGTATGAAAGTGTCTCAGACCTGATTCAGTTTGGTTTGTTCACACTGATTTGAGTCACTTCAGCTTGTTATACGAATGTACCTTCAGTGCAATTTACAAATTGTTGAACTTGAATTACAAGTGGAAGCTGAGTCATACTCACCTGTAGGTTTTCCATCCATCAGAGCCCCCTACCCTCCATCCCACAGCCCCCCTTTCTTCCATCTCACCTTCCCGACACCACCTCGTCAACGTAAGCCAGTGACTTCCCCCTCCAGTGTTAATTAGCAGTTCCCTAGCTGCCTGGCAACTATCACCGAGGCAACAACAGCATCTGTGGCCCCGACAACAGTGGCGATGTGGGCTGAGGCCACTCGGGTGTGAGGTGGCAGAGCGGACGAGGAGCAGACCATCCTGCAGGGTTGGTTTTAGCAGCAAAGTGTTGATCGTCACTAATCTCATCTATTATAATTACAATCAGCGTCATTGTAAACAGCGGGCCTATCTCAACCAGCTGCACCCTGCGTCTTGAGTCTCCTCAGGGAGGCTTTCTGGGAAAAAATGAGTCATAGCTGAGTGAACGCATGTAACAATTGCTTTATATAAAAGCGTAAATATGGTTCAGGACCCAAAGCCAACACTGAGGTCTTGCACACGCACAGGGCTTGAATCATACATGTCATACATATCATCAAGTGTGATGTACTTCAACAGCACTGGCTTCAACAATTTCCTCACCTCTGATTAATACTCAAGACCACTGACATACTTGTGAGATAAGAGCAGAAACACATCAGCCGAGCATCTCTACAAATCAATTATCAATAAGTAAAGATGGCTGAATGATATCAGGAGCTTTTAATGCAACAGACATATTTGTTCCACCTCAGTGAAAGTCAGCTGCTTGTGACGGCTGTTGTTGAGAATCTGTATTAACAATTCATCATATCAGTTTAAACATCTTCAGCTGGGTGACGACACTGGGAAAAAGTCAAACGTGCTTTGTTAAGATGAAAAACAAGAGCATTTACTGATGAACTGCTGTGTAGTCACACTACAGTGGGAATGTTGTGAAGAGTAAAAATGTTGCTGAAGAATCCATTTGTTGCACTCTGTCGACTTAAAGGCAGCGCGTGTGTGCCGTTTGAATCCACAAAGACGCCTTTTGATGCAGTTTCGAGGTCAGTAGCTGACTCTGTGAGTGCACCCAGGAGGCCTTATGATGCTCACACAGAAAGTCCCAGAGATTTAACCACCGAGCTGGAGCCACTGTCAGGACGTCTTTATGAAAAGCTGCTCCTCCACAGTGCGAGTCTTTGATGTAAATGTGTGTGATTCTACAAAATATGATGTAGTATTCACTGTCTCTGAGTTTCTCACACATTTGATGTTTCACCACCGACACAGTTAAATCCCTCTTCTGCTGCTGAAATCCTACCGTAATATCCCTTCTCCTGCTCCATTCACATCTGCTGTGAAATGACTGGAACATGGTGAATACATACGCTGCACAACCAATTTACAGGTAGTGAGAAATAAATTTTTCTACTCAGCCATTATGGGTTATATTACAAAAAACTAAACAGTACCACACATGAACATATATACACTAAGTCTGCACGATCCTGGGTAAAATATTAATCACAATTTATTTCACTCAGAACTGAGATCACGATTTTGTCTCACGATAGGTGAGCAATATACTTCCTTCTTTTAACAATAACCTTTTTATACTTTTTATACTGCTTAAAATGAATGAGCAGAGACACTTCTGCTAAATGATAAACGGTGATCATCAATGGAAAAATTCAACAGCATTTGTGCCTCCAACCATCAATGGCTGATCCGACAGTTTGCTCCGACATCAGCCTCCTGTGACTCAGTCTTGTCATTTATTGATGCAGCTTAGGTAGAAAAAGGGAGCACTTAGTTCAACACATCTGATCTCGTCACCAGTACAAACATGACAGAATTGTTGCCGTGTAAGAATAAGATTGTGATCTAAAATCGATCAATTGTGCAGCCCTAATAAACACTGTGTATACAGTTAGGCAGTGTGATAACTGACTTGCTCAGTATTTTGAATTTTTCGACAGCACAGTGTGGGCTGTAAGAATTTCTCTGACACATTTTGCTTGTGACAATTTGACTCATTTAACTGCTCGGAGCTCACACAGTTCAAATTATAAATATACTGACTTTGGTTATCTACCATAGAAATTTCATTTTATTTCAAGTGCTTTTCTAAGACCCTGTCTGGATGTGTTGTTTCTCTGGGAGAGGCAGGAGGATTTCAGTATTACCTTTGCTGGTAAGTGATTTTAATCCTCCTTGTGGTTGAAAAGTCTAAGCATTTTGAAGTGATTGACAATTTGTTGTGTTATTTAAATATTTTATAAACTTTTCAGTCTTATTTTGCCTGTGTCCAAATCTGTTTTGAGTGTGTTGAGTGTGTACCCAGAGCTGAACTGACTGTTGCTTGTTTCATCAGCTCAGTGCACAGTGTGAAAACTGATGAAGAACAGACTGATTCTGCCAATCATTAATCATTAACCAATCATTAACATCTGGCTATTGTGATGCTGTGTTTCAGGTGATTCAGTCTTTGCTGGTTGAACAGTGAAACAGATGTTGAATTTACTCTGTTGCCCTGTCTTTGTTAATGTGAAAGCATAGCCTAATCAATTAATATAAAACTAATATTAAATACAAAGCAAAGCCTGTCTGTAATGAAGGTCACATGGTAGCATAACATAATCTATTACAGAAACATGTAATGCGCCACTGGCCAAAATACCATCCGGAAAACAACAACTTTTATTACGAGGGAAGGAGGAGAACTGTAATAATGATGATTCTGTCTGAATGGGGCTTTTGTAAAACAGACAAATGAAGTCTCACGGTAGTTCAGCCAGTGATGGAAGTCACTTTATAGTCCCATGCTCCATAAAAATGTCCAATCAAAAATAGCCACATCCTAATTGTAACATTAGACACACACCAACGGCGACTCTGTATCCTCGCTGCTGCAACAACGCCTGCAGAAATCAGCACCAGAATACTCTTCATACTTCATTTGATGGTTCACGTGGTGCGAGAGAAACATGTCGAGAAAGTCTGACCCCGAGTTAAATTTGTCATGACTGACCCTGAAACTTAGGGCTTGAAAGAAAGAGCTGCATTCACAGTGAAGGACAGTTTTACACAAAGAGAAAACTCAAAAACTGTATTTTTGTTAAGAGTTCATCACAGTTTTTGTGCAGAAAAACAAACAGGAGTCTCTTGTTTTTTCACTCCACTGTTGCCTAGTGCTTGCTCAAGTGGGACTGTTGGGTTTTCTGCAGTATTCTGTATATATTTATATCCTATAAGGTCTTAAACCTTAAACATTGTAAAGTGCCTTGAGATGACTTCTGTTGTGATTTGGCGCTTTATAAATAAAGTTGAATTGAATTAAATTGAATTAATGGAGTGGTTGTGATGCCATTATTAATTAGATGGTTTCTACTTTAAAATGACTCATTTTGACAAAATTAATGCTGCAATATTCATCGCTGCCTTATCTTAATCTTTATATGTGGCAATATTTACCTAATGATCCAGAAACACATGACAAAAGTAAAGCCATGTCAAATTCTATGTTTAAAAAAACACATGACACTGTGCCATGTTTTAATCAGATTGACCTAAATATTATTCATCCGGAAACTATGTATGATGATATCTTAATACAAGCATCTGTCAGCTCTATTTATAGTTACACAAATTGGCAGCTAATGTGGTGTCTTTATTTCATTGACATTTATATGTTATAAAAAAAATACTTTCTGCATGTATTGTGTCAGGCTGAATTATTCACACACATGCTGATGGCAGCCAGTCACACGCCTGTTTGACACAGACTGGCTCCAATCGGCATCTAAATTCAGGCTGGACTTTGTAGTTAAATGGGGAAGATCAGTGAAACACATGACCTGCCAGCTGTATGAGAACTGGGAAGGAAATAGGTCAGTGTTAATATACACTATTTACGTCCACCTGGGTTAAAAGCCGTTGCCATAGTTACTCCCCATACAATGAAAACTGCACACAGTCTGATCCTGTGCCATGTATGAAACCAAAAGTAGAACCAGATCAGAAGCTGCGAGGTGGAAAACCCTCAAGGGAAAGTGAGCAGAGGGGAATGAGCTGACCGAAGAGAGAGCAGAGCACAAGCTGCCTCTTTCTCCTGTTGCTGCAGATAGCAGGACCGACTGAGACGAGCACATTGAGGACAGCCACTGAGGGAGAAAAAAAAGAAAGAGGGGAGGCAGAGAAACAGAGGAGGATATTTCAGGCTTAGGATGACGCCTTTAACGACCTAAAAAGTGAATTTAGAAAAGAGGGGGCTGATTCTGCCTGCGCCTGCAATAACCGTCAAATTGTGGAGGTCAAACGAGAAAGTCGTTTGACATCAATAACCGGTCACTGTGTGTGCGTGTGTCACCAGCCACATCATAAGACCACTCACAGATGCTTTGAGGTTGATGAAATCACGTTTTTTTTCCCCCTCTTTTGCTGCACTACGAAGGGAGGGGTGACCCAGAAGATTGCTATTAATGCAACACCGTCCCAGGTCTTTCCATATTCATAAACTGCTGATTTAGGGAAGAGCAGAGAAGATTCTGGAGAAGGAGAGGCTGTGAGGAAGAGATGGAGCAAACAAAGACAAACCTAAAAAAGCACAAAAGAAAATAAGAAATATTAAACTAAAGGAATAAGACCATAAAAAATTATTATAGTGATGATTAATCTTGAGGAACCTCTGGTAATATTAAAGGTTAGACTTCAGAGTTAGTGGGCATGAGGACATAAAACAGCCCCGCTGGTGTGTTAACCACTCACTCTTGAACTCTTTGTTTCAGCAACTGATGTTAACAAGAAAAAGCTAATAGTTTACTAACTTTCACCAGTTTTCAGGCTGAGGGATGCAGAATTTTATTCATTATTTATTCATGAAACTGAAAGCATCATAAAGGGCAGCCATCTAATTTTCATTACTGAATTACTTATTTCAACCCTGTCTCCTAAAAATTATGTTTCTATTCAACTAAGCTGCAACTGCGATTACATTTTTATAGCGAACGTAATAATGATGTTGTGGTGAAACTTATTTTTTGAATGAATGAAGCTCTACATTTATTAACAGAAAGTGCAAAGAGGTGGTTGGTCAGCATATAGACTCCCACATGAGGTTGGGTTTAGAAAAAGATTGTATTTTGGTGTTTTGGTTTAAACTTTAATGCAGATGTTGTGTGTGTGAAGTGACTGTTACATTTTTGTCTATTAACCATCCCACAGTCTTTCCCTGATCATAACCCAGAGCTGTGATGTCTAACAATAAAAACTTTACTAACACTGGAGTCACACATATGGATGTTGAACTGCAACATCAGATATTTTGGAGGAAGAGAAAACAGGATGTTGTAGATTGGATATTCTGGCAGACAAAAATATGTTCCCTGTGAACATTTGATTCATGTGTTTTGTATTATCATATTTGCGACTTGTCATTTACGTTAATTGTGAAGATATGATCATTATGTTAACAGAAAACACAATCCGTTCGTTCCCCACAAAAACGTATTTTTGATTGCAATTTAGTTGTACGTGCGAACGTAATTTCTTATTTTATTTTTTATAAATAATAAGTGAAAACATAAGTGTGAAAACAGGAATAAACAGATTTCTTAGAAAAATGGTGTTTCCAAAAATGCAAACAACAGTTAAAAACCTAAACTATAACTGTTAAACCTACATTAATTAAAGTCATTTCAGCTGCTAGATGGTACAGTGACGCTGGAGACCCTTGTCTTTTATGGAATAGCATCATGAACAGATATGAAGTATTCCTAATTCTGTTACATAATACATAATACTTTGTATTATGTATTTCATTGAGGTGTTAGCCGTAACGTTAGCATCTAGGTTTCCCTGTGTACATACAATACTATTAATAATAGTATTGTACTAATACAATATTACAATAATATATACAATAATACTAATATTCCTTGCATTTATATGCATGAAACAGCCCTGAAACTTATAGCAAATTTATAGCAATTTAATTATTATTTATAGCAAAGAAAAGAAAGCCCAATATCTATAGAAGAGTACAAGAAGAGATTTCCGTTGCTACACCTCATGACACTATGTCCTACTGTTGTTAATTTCTAGTTGATTGACTAATTAGTTGACCAAAACTAGACAAAAGTTAAATGTTAGACAAGAGCATCTGAATCTTCTATAATGTGACATGTTTGCATATACGATGAGTATTTGTGCAGGAAATTCTGTAATTTTGAACGGGATCTTTTATGATTTCTCATCATCTCTACAGTTGTAGATAAACTTCGAAACACACATCACTCTGTATTCTACTATTATTATTTTATAATATTAGTTTTTAGTATATTCTGAACTATAGATTTGACAAATAGACTTAAAAAATAGCAGAATATAGAGATAAAATTTTTAAAATACTGCTAATTTTGGTGAAGCAACTCAGCAGGTATAGACACTTTTATTACACTGTGTGTAAAGTCTTTGACAATGATCATTAAGATAATAAAATCCCCAAATTGCCTTTTAAGTAAAGAATCCTCCTCAATCTTTTAAGGCTGGGCAGATCATACCCTAAATCCTGCTTTTAGCCCACTCATACTACCCCAGCTGTCCCAGCAGATGGTCCATAAGTCA
>JAUMHL010000003.1:5280314-5306278 GCA_032362345.1 Sandelia bainsii | reverse complement strand
AAAGTGCTTTGAGATGATCTTTGTTATGATTTGGCGCTATACAAATAAAGATGAATTGAATTGAATTGAATTGAATTGATGACAGTGGAGTCTTGTCAGACTGTAGCTAAACAGACAACATAACTGGTTTACATTTGCAGTTTGTTTTGGTCTTGTAATGAGATTTTTGTTGATAATGCAGAAAAGCTTGAAGATAAAGCATGTAATTCTGAGGGTTAAGGAGCATGTGTGTTTGTATTTGTTTGTGAGTCTGTGCGCAAATGTGTGTGAGCGCACACTCACATTGTTCCCTCCCACGTGAGTACTTACAGCATCTAAAGGAAGCCGCTTCAAAACCTTGTACTGCTTCTTTGGCTCTAATTTGTAGACGTACTTTTCTGTGACGAGGAGGCCGCGGTCAGTGCTTTTATTGAATCTATTTACCTGAGAGAGCAGAGAATCACACAGAGAGAAAAGAATAAAAGTCCACATGTGTTGTATTTTCTGTTAAGTGGTACTTGTAGAATGTTCTGGGTTATCACTACTCTTAATTCAAATACATGTTTTCCTTATGGAGCTGCAAATGAATCACAACACAGCACAAAACAAAAAAGACAAGACAGATACTCCTGTGTGTCTGTCAGTGTTGAAGCTTGTTTTGTTTAACTTTAGCTCACATATCTTCAAAGTTAAAGCTAAACTTCACACCAGAAGCAGTGGATTCCCTCTCTCTGCAATCTCTCTGATAAGGAAAATATGGCCATTATTATCCAAAGGGAGATGATAAGAGCTTGAGCAGATTCTAAACAGGCAGGATTTAAAAAGTAGAAATCTAAAAGGTTAAACTTAAGATGTGAATTCATAGTTTAGTTCCTTTCATGATTAATCCTCAGATAATTTTTTATCCACTTTCTTTATGTTCCTTTCTGAGAGGGTTGTACTCACAGTTGGAACATGACATCTTGAAATATGAGTTGATATGAAAGTGAGAAAGTGTGAGGGGGTGCAATGTGGGGGAAAAAACATCCCACAGCTAAATAATCAAACAACAAAAGAAAGAAACTCATTTTAGCTACAAAGCATACATTTCTATTCCACAGGGGACTTTTCTCATGTAATGTACCTTCCTGCAGAAGCCTGAGAAGAGGACCTGACTGTACTCGTCTTTGTTCCTCAGCTCCTTCGAAACGCGGATGAAGCTGGTGCTGGTCTGAGGGCAGTCTCGCCCCTGCAGAAATGAAAGACACGTATAAGAATTATTATCAGGAATGTTTTTGGGAAACTCTCAGTGACCTCTCTCAGTCTCTTTCAAGCCTTTTTTTCTAATTTAATTCCATAAGCAGTGGATCAAAGCTCAGGGGCCTCGAGCTGCTGTTACCAGACACAGTGTTACACCGTTGGAGAGGGAGCATGAGGGCTGATGTACATTTAAGGACAGCTAAGATAGAAAACCATGTCACAGTCTCCCTCCTGTAGAGTGGATCATCATAATAATGACTTATATCTTATGTGACCATTTCTCCTATGAGTTATTTTGCATACACTGTATGGCAGAGAGTATGTGGACATTCCTGTCTATATATTAGTTTGAGGAGGTTTTACTGGTTTTTGCTCAGTACCTTTGTACCAATGAATTCTTAAGCATGCAATGTTATTTAATGTACTTCTAAAGTGAAGATCCTTTTCTGTTTAAAGTAAAGTAAAATGTTCAATCACATATGGGAGTAATGTTTGGGTGACCAGTGTTCATACTAGTATCTCTAAAGTGTTTTAACATAGTTTTCCTTACTACAGTACATGGGTTCTAGGAAGTACAGCATGATTTTTGTGAGTACGCTCGTAGGCAAATCCATAAAGCAATTCTGATAATAATTACAAACATCTAGGAGACACTTATTTGTCCAACTTTCCCTTTTATGCTTTTTCTCCTCACTCCTCTCCTCTCTGCACTCAGACACTTGATCTTAAACAATGTCAGTCACATACAAGTCACGATTCAGACTGACTGCATGCTGCATTAGTTGCACTTATCTATAAGTCTTTGTGGAATTAACAACAGTCACATGATGCTGGAGCCCTGAAGGAGGAAAACGAGTCACAGGCCGAAGAAAGTGACTCAGGTCATGCTCACGCCGCCTGAAGGCGTCTTATAAGCCTGCAGTCACCATTAAACCTCATATTAGCTGTTAAATGAGCAGAGTGTGAGGTTCGTTAAAGGAGGGCAGTGTTCACAAGCACCATTCTTTAGTCATGCTGTTTACTGTGAGGCGCATCACATGCGCCCCATACATTCAACAGATGATTCTCTATGATAAAAGTAAGTGAAGAATTCAGCCAGCAGGGCGAAAACAAATCCAGTGGGTTTTCCCAGATATTTTAACAAAGTAAAAATTGAATAAGTATTTTGTTTTGTAGAGTGTGTCACGCTAACTAGTTTACAGTCAGTGTCATCATCTTATGTTGAGGAGTAACTGCAAAATGTATCCAGTAAATGAAAATGAAGAACATGTTGAGGAGAAAACCTAAAACTGCAGTAAACTAAAAATTATTTTTTTTAAATAGAACAGTTTATTGTGTATTTTTTCAGATTTTCACTAAATTTCTTTCGGAGTTCAGGTAAATGTTTTATGTTGCAAAAAAACGAATTTCATTACGACAGTTACATCCTGAAGGTACTTCAAAAAATGCTACTTTTCTTGATTACTGAGAGCTTTATGTGTACTCAACGTACATTTAATAGCTTTTTCTCCAGTGCTTTTGACATATCTTATCAGGTTTATAAACAACTGAAACTTGTCCATGTGTCATCACAGCTTCAGTCACATGATAACATGTGGCCAGATGATTTGGTATAGCACATATATTATACATTAAATACATTTTCTCTACTAGAAGAGTTCAAATATTTTGCTGTGAGATGTGAGTCCATTGAAGGCTGTCAAATACACTAGTATTTGACTTGCTTTAAAAACGACCTGTTGTGGTTGAAATTGGTTATATCAATAAATAATGCAAGCTTAATGTTAAGTTATCTAAATCTTTTGTTAGCACCAGCACCTACATTTTGGCGAACATGCCGTCACATGGTGACACTTGAGCTGAAGAAGGCCAATGAATTCGATCAAAAGCTCCTAATTTGTTTCATACACTTTCATATACTGTGTACGTGTTTGTTTAAATATTTGTGGTTAAAAGGCACCTGCTAATTTGTTTAAGCAAGAAGTGTATAATAATTACACTGTGCCAAAATCTGTGTTCTCCAAGTTAGATAAACTAAATTAATTAGAACAACGATTTCAATCAAATCAATAAAAAAAGATACATCTGCTACAATTAGTTTTTAATTCACATTTCTAATGAAAAATGTCTAAGATTCACTGGTTGTAGCTTCTCAGAAGTGATTACCTCAGGGGTTTAGATCAGTTAACAGCATTTTACACAACAGTAATCAAGAATATGATTGTATAAGATGATGTAGCTTAGGAATATGCTCCAAAACATCTTATTATGGAGAGATGCTGTGAAAGACTCAATTATTTGATACTGACTGCTGAGTTGTGTAGCTAAGTTACATATTTTAGTTTCAATCAGTAATTAAATAATCCTAATAATAAGTAGTTGCTGCGCTAAAATAAATGAATAACAAAGTAGTAAATCAAGTAGCTGAAACCTTACGTTTAGAATGTTTTTACACGGTTATGTCTTTCAAAAGTTAAGAATGGAATCTCTATGCTTACTGAAATTTGTTTTTTTGAGGAGCAAATATTAAAACTACTTTAACATGAATGATTGCTGAACATGAAAATACGTGTCGTTAGAAGTCGAGAGTACACACTTCATTGTTTATTCGTTTATGTGTTATTCTTACATTGGCCAGATAATCCCTCTCCCAGGCTCTGCTGATTCCCCAATCTTTCCTCTCTCCACCCAGAGCAGTCAGAGCTGCCACTTTGGCCCGAACCTCCAGCATGTCAGACGGAGGGATGTTCTTCACGATCTGCCTCGCCCACCACCTGACAACAAGGGACGAGAACAAGACAGCATGTCACGTGGGCGGAGTAATACATCAAAGGTGCAACAAGAAAATACAGTAGGAGGTACAACTTCTAGTTCAAGTCTGTCAGGAACAAAAATAGACTTTATCCATCTGCAGTGCCAAAACATATTCTTGTTAATCCAAAACCCACTCACGCACACACAAACACACACTCCTCTTATTTAAGTTATTCAGTTTATTTAAAGGGATAGTTTGACATTTCGGGAAACTTTTTTGCAGCGTTAGATGAAGACTGACACATACAGCCAGGAGACATTTACCTTAGCTTAGCAGTATTTAAGTGTAGTTTTATTTTCCAAATATTTTACAATATTCTGTGAGTTTGTTATTTTTATGTTGTATGAGTGTGTGAGAATGGGATCTGACCTCCGATGCAGCATGACTGTATTGTTGTGAAACTGGGACAGGGCTGCAGGAGGGGTCGGCCACTGCACGCTCTTTCCATAGTCGGCCATAGTTCGCACATTAGCGAACCTCCGCTCCACCTCCCAGAAGTGAGCTTTCACCTTGTAGCGCTTATAACAGCCCATGATGGCATAGATGGCCCTCATCCGCCTGCACCTCATACGAGCTAAGGCCCCACGCCACACCTTCAAGTTTTAGAAAAACAAAGATGTTAAAGACACAAAACAAGACGAAAGAGAAGAAGAAAGATGTTGCTCCTGTGTCCTGCTGTGCCGAAGACAAACTTGTGCTCTAGTTAGAGCTGCAGACTTGTCTGCAGAGTCATCAAAGTAGGTCAGGGGAAAGAGAAAGGATATGGGTATTTCATTGAGCAAGTGAAGTAATTGACTTAAATATAACTGAGCTCAGGATCTCATTAATTATCCCAATTATTGTTACAGGAAATTAGGATTCAAGCTGGCAGATGAATTTCAGTCAAATATAACCAGGAGCCACATATTCATGAGGCTGAGGCAAACTGCAATCTCAACTCTGAAACCCAGAATTTTGAAAGTGGAGAAGATAACACTGTGGGCGATTAACTGTAGTCACACAATCCGAGCTGCCTGTGACTTTGAATTAGGCCTCTCTGTGGAGGTCTGACATTCAAAATGTCAGATTAGGTTGAGGATGTAGGTGAATACTAAGCGAGACGACCATGACATGAATGACAGAAAATGCGGTACTTGTACTAAGATGGCTGACCTTCTGCAGGAACAGCACCAGGATGGGGATGAGGGCAGTTCTCTCCTGTTCCAGAGTGAAAAGCGTCCGCGGCGTTCTGACAAACAGCTTCGTGAGACCGTACGCCACGTCGTCCTGGAAACCATGTTGGGTGATAATGACCTCCACAGCCTCCTTGTCAGAGACCATCAGGTGGTTTGGCCAGGTGTACTCACACGTCATTTTATATCTGCAGAGCATTTAGGAGTAGAAAGAAGAAATCAAAGGGTTTATTTAAAGGGGCATGCCACAGATTTTATTGTATATGTCAAAATAAAGTTATGGGCTGTACTACTCATCCAGTTGTATAATGTCTTTCAGAGTCTGGAGAAGGTTTGTGTTGCAGATCATGAGTTTTTGGAGCTGGACTACTCCTTTAAAATAAAATTTTTATAAAATACATTTAAAAAAAAAAATTGCGTCAAGTTTTAAATTCATAAGGCTATAAGAGGAAAGTAAAAAGTATCTATTTTGCACTTTCTTCTCCCAGTTTAATAGAAAAGATAATATGTAGCATCGTTGTTCACTGTTCTGTAACTTCACCTCCAGCCAATAATGTTGACTTTTGCTTTGGCAAGTAAAATTTCCTCAGAGTAGCTATACGTGTACTGAAACGAATGCTGTGGTACATTCAACACCTCAGGTGTTACAACAGAAGTAAAAGAGAGACAGGAGTTTAGCAAAGTAAGAGCTGAAACACTGAAGAAGTCTTGCTTCACAAAGCATCTCTACACAGTCAACATGTTCTCTTACCGCTGCAGGAAGCGAGTGTAGTGCTGCCTGTAGGCAAAGCCTGCCCTGCGCACCATCACATTCTCCAGTAGGCCGAGGTAGGCCACCTGGTGCCGGCAGCGAGCGTCATCAAACAACACCGGTGACTTCATCTCGTTGGGCTTTATGCATCGCACATAGTATGGCTCCTAGAAAACAGAAGAAAAGACTTACTGTTTAAGAGTGATACGAGCCAAGTTTCAGTGTTGCTGAGCTGCAGGACTGTGTCGTCAGGTTGAGCAATCATCTTTCAATCTGACAACACCAAACACCTGCCAGGTCCTTATATACCTGCTTTTATTTACTTCATTTTCTTCCCATTATGGATCTCTCAAGTATCAAATCATCACACTACAGTAAATAGCTTGTGCACCAGCTGATGGAATATACAATAACTTTACACTTGAATGGGAGGCAAAAAAAACATTTTAATTCAGCTAAAGCTAAAGTATTACTGCACACAGTGACACGTACATGCAACACTGATTCAGTGTTTGTATGATTGAGGCAATATTTTTTCATAATATTCTTGTTGCATCACCTGTGCATACTTTGACTTGTTTTTGATTTTTCTGGTGTTTTTCTCATTGTTTTCATCACTGCTGTGTTCATCACTGTGTGAGTAAATAAACTAAACTCAGCTTGTAAACTGTCACTGAGTCGCAGCCAAGCTGCAAAAATGGCAAACTGAGTTCAGTGACCTTGATTAAAATAAGCAAAATATTTCAAAAGATGCTAGAGTAAGCAGCACATCCAGAACAAATAGCACAACAGCATATTTAAATGCATATGAAAACTATAAAGATATGAAGCCACCAGTGTTGAGTTATGGCTGGACGCCTGCACCTTGAGAGGGATCTCTGAGGGACATGATATCCTGCCATAGAACAGAGGCTGCTGCTGTGTTTTCACAGTTGCTCACTCTGTGTCCATGAAAGATGAACAAGTCAGAACAAAGTGAGCACTTTCTGAGGGCTCCCCTACGCTGTCGTCCATCATATCAATGATGCATGGGCATGTGTGCCCCTGGTTTCAACTCAGCTCAGCACAGATAGAAAAGAGTCAGTTAAGCTGGGAGCAAATAAGGTAGGGCAGACTGGGCACAGGTGCTCCTGAAGGCAGTTGAAGAAAGCATCTGCTCTTTCAACATGACCTGAAGAAAAAAAAAAACAGTTGCCAGGGGAATTTCCTTCCATTTTACCTCAGCCACACTGAGATGAGATGCTACAACGGCCTGACAGCAGGGCATCCCAAAATAACAGCAGGAAATGTCAGACCTCAGCCTGTGAGATGAGGCCAGGAGAGGTGAGCAGTACATTTCGTGGTCCACCACCAACTCCTCCTAACCACCACCCTCCCAACTCCACTCACAGTCGAACAGGAGGAGGAGAAGCAACCTATAAAAACTGTTACTCTGTGACACCAAAAAGAGCACATTGCTATGTATAACATGTTGCTGCTGGACAGCTGCATGCTTCCTCTCGCTCCATAGTTTGTCATGCATGGTGACGAATCAAGACACCCACATACGCATGCACACAGACTCAGGAAATAAAACGTAAAAAGTAAACAATATAGCAAGCCCACAGTGCATTTGATTTTACACCTATTCTGCTCTACAAAGTCAAACCAATAAAGTCAAATTTGGTGAAAACGTTTTTAAATAATTAAATACACCTACTTGTTAAGACCTGTTTTCTGTCATTTTAAAATATACATTTTGACAAAACTGCATCTGAGTAACTAAACTAAATGAGGATTAGTTAAATCCAGTGAAGAAAAAGAAAAACAAAGACTGAAGTTAGCTAAACTAGTTGGCGAGTAACTGTAACTTTCAGCCAATGACTCAAGTTCATGCAATTTTATGCGCTCAAGCTACCTTTTAGTCTCATATTAAATGTATTAAATTGTGGAGAAAATCATAATATTGATTGTGTATGTAAATATTATATGTGTGTGTGAATGTATTTAAGTATTAATAGTAGAGAGACACCAACCACGATATGATATGAGCTATTAGCTATGGACCATAAAAGTCAGCATAATTAATTTTCTTCAACAAAGTAGTTATATTGGACACAAAATCTGATTGATCATCTTCCAAATAAGCAGTGTGGTTATATTGCAATTACATTCATCCAGGGGTAAAATAGTTCCCATAAAAAAGCTCAAAAATTAAAGATTTGCAAATTTTCTGTCTGTTAATACGTTTTCCAGACCACCTTGAAAACTTTTTTTCTTTTCTTTTTATATTTATATTCTATAATTTTGCTGCCAGTATAAAGTATTCAACTTGACTTTGTAGTGACAGGATGAGGAAATAAGTGTAAGATTGAAGCTGTCCAACAATTGCAAATAACATCCACAGATTCCAGTGAGGGTTAAAGAAGAGGGAACGGGAAGTCAACCATCAGACGAAGCCACTGACCTTGCAGGCCAGTTTGTCCACCAGGGCCACAATGGAGTTCTTGAAGAGGGTGGCGGCAGTCAGAGGTCGTTTAGTGACCTCTGTGATGCTCAGCTGACCATCTGGCCACATCTCCTTTAGGACATGGTTGGCACTATGAGAGAGGCAAGTAAAAAGGGGCAAAGATTGAAGAGAGGACAACATTAAGTAGGCCACAAGAGGTGAGATGTACACAGGCTGACGATGAAACTCACTTAGTATACACTTAACCCAGTTACTGAACTGTCAAGAGCATCATGATTTAAAGAATATCTGGCACCTGTTGTACATGAGACGCTTGAAATCTTGGAAAAGCAGGTCTTTGTTTTTGTCCAAAAAGCCCTCAACGGAATATCTGTAATAGACACAGAGGGAGAGAAGGGAGAGTAATCCAGAGTAAAATGAGCAAAAGTAGTTCAAACAAGGAGGGAGGCCTCACTGAGGAGCACTTCAGTGAAGTGGCGTGTCAGGAAGAATCAGGAAGCTAAAATTACAAGCAGGTCAGACAGAAAGTAACAGTTTAAACAGTGTCTGTCACTAAAAGGGTCATTACCCATTAACAGAGTCCACTCTCTGCTCCAAATGATTCACAGTCCTCAGGCGAGAGGATTAGAGCAATAGTCATGCTGCTTAGTCGATTTACACATTAGTGACGTGGTCAAATTCCCTCCACAGCTCACGTTCTGGAAAAAAAACTGAACTGTCTACAAACTAATCTGTCTGCCCTTTTTTCAAACTGCTCAGTTGGGTTTGGTGAGGCATCAGTGGGAGGTCACGGGCGCACTGTAAGACACAGTTACATAAGCCGTCCAGCCCCAGGATAACAGCCTGCTGTAGTGTAAGCATTGCCTCAGATAAACCTCTCCCTCTATTTTCTCACTCGCAATTCAACAATAACATGCACAGTGTGGATGCCCTGCTTAGAAATGCATCCTTTTAATAGAACATACCAATTGTACAATGTTGTATTCAAATGTTTTACTTAACAGAGACATATTATGCTTTTAGTTCACTTTAATTTTACCAAAGACGAAACCATAGAACAGCAATGGATACTGTTTCAGGCCAGAAGCAGACTTTGAGCAGGTGGAGCATTTAGGAGCAGTGCCAGCAAGTTAAAATATGTACCTGAGATATTGTTTTGTATCAGTTATTTGATCACGTAGCTCATGAATTATTTTATCATGCCGACAGTTGGAAAGATAGGGGTGTTGATGACGACCACTGTTTTGGACATAGTTCGGCCGGCAGGAAGCCATCCACAAGCTGGCCAATCAGAACAGAGTTGGATGGGGGAACATTAAACATAAGAGAGCACAGGAAGGGTGGAGTGGGTGGACAAGAGTGTCAGGAGTGATCTTTGACAGAAAGATACTGTATGTGCAAGAGTGAAAGGGAAGGTTTAGAAGACGATAGAAGGCGATTTTCATTGGGAGTGACGAGGATGGACATAAATAGAAATAAGTATATTATGGGGACAGAGCAGGTTTGGAGACAAGAAGGGAGACATACATGGTTTCGACATGTGCAGAGGAGGGATGCTGAGCATTTCAGGAGAAGGATGCTGAGGATGAAGCAGCCATACAGGAGGAGAAGAGGAAGGCCAAAAAGGAGGTTCATGGACGCGGTAAGAGTGGACATGCGGAAGAGAGGAAGACGCAGTGAACAGAGTGAGATGGAGACGTATGATCTGCTGGAGCGACCCATAAAGGGAGCAGACAAATGAAGACAAAGAAGAAGAAGAGATGGGGAAATCTCTGTTGTGCAGGACTGAGAACAAAAATATCTGGAATGGGCAAAAAAAGTTCTAAAGTTGAAAACAATTGGTTTAATATTTAACAATACACTGTATTTTATCATCTTATTAAAAATCTTAATCTGTGTGCAGTAAACAGTGCAATTTTTCATTGTGGTTGTGTGGCATAAAAAAACACTACTAAAAAGTACTACATAAGTACTTGATTAAATGTATTCTCCCCCACTGTAGTAGCTCCCACTCTGTTCCACACACACATTTCTTCTACATACTCTCTGTCTAACACACACACACACACTGTCACATGTCGTCTGTGACCGTGTCCTCGGCCGTCACATCTGGAGGCAAAGAAGCGTAGGCGGGCTATGACAGATGTGTCCCCTTGGCTCATGAGTGCCAAAGCCACCTGACCAGATTCTGGGAAGCTCACCGGAGACGGACAGAGTGTGAAAGGAAAGGAGAGAGCGGTCAGAACACACAACACAATAACAAACCACAATACTCGTGTACAAAGACGGGACAAGACAGACAGGAGAGGACATGCAGAGATATAGACAGCAGCTCCCTAGAGATCGTGGGATGATTTGTAGGAAAGTAAATTTAAGTATGAAGGTCAATGCTGGTGCTAGGAGAGGGTTGGGTTGTACAAGGTGAAGGGAAAAACACACTGAGATTACCAGACAACAATTGTGTGAGATTTCTTGCAATATGAAGCTGTGCAGTAAGGGGATATGATATATCTTATGACTGCTCAAAGTGCTGCATGTGCAGGCTGAAATACTGCAGGGAATTAAAAATGTGGAAGGCAAGGAGAGCCAGGTGAGGGTTGTCGGTGCAGAGGCAGGAGAAAAAGAGGAAACAGGATGAGGGAAGAAAAAGGAAAGAAGGAAGAGGAGGAGGGAGTGAAGTAGGTCAGAGCTTGTGATTGTGGTAGTGGTTTGGTGAGGGTGGAGGGAGGGGGGACCAGCAGTGGAGAGAATGAGTGTATATTTAGCCAGAGTAAGGATAGACTTAGATGTGATGGGACAGGGGATGATGAGGGGCCAGTGCCACCAGGAAGCAATATACAAAGGGTGACAGCTCAGCTGGAGCAACCCTGACGTGACCCTGAGACAAAATGAGGGCAGTGACAGAGACGGCCATCTATCATTACTACTGCAGGGCTGTCACAGACTCTGATCCAGCCTGTCGTACTAATGGTAGCAGTGGTCGAAAGTGTGTTCGCTCAAAGACTGTACTTAGAGTAAGAATGCTATGCACTCTGCAGCATGTCAACCTGACATACAGTCTGAGCTTGCACACCTCACTTCTTCATCTTCTGCAAATTACTTGAACCATTTTCATTTAATGACACAGCTCTCCTGTAAATATCCCGCACAATCTATCTTATAGATTTTCACGTTAAAACACCGAGGTTTGGTTTGTTTTCATTTGTGCTGCTGTTTTAGAGGTAGCACCTTCAATGACGTCGTATCTATTACAACAAAAAATATTTGTGTCTAAATAAGCAGCAATGAAGTTAATAAAAAAAAAACTTTCGACCACTTGGGGGCAGCAGAAAGGAGTTTTTTAAAACAATATTCACAACACTTTTAGAAAACAGTTGCTTACGTACATATCCAGCAGATGTGGAACAACATAAGCATCGCTCTGTAAGCAGTAATGCAACTCTATCTAGTTGCTAACTGCATCTGTTTGCTGTTTGGTGCTGAGCAGATGATAGATGATGAGGTTTTTACAGCTCTATCAGAATGGTGCAAGAGAACTAAATCAGTAAAGTTAAGGTTGGACAGCTAAACTATTAACTGAAACGTATTATAAAGCTCTGTGAAACAGGGGAGCATAAGATTTGGATGCTACAGAAATCAATCCATTACCTGTTATCAGATTGTTTTCACATTGGTGTTTTATACTGTTATGTTGTGGCTATTAATAATTATAGGTATTTTAAAAAATGATGCAGGATCCAATGCAGAACTTATACTTGCAGTGGAATATTTTACCATTGTGATGCAGTACTTTACTTAACTGAAGTGTCAGAATACCTTCTCCACCACTGAATGGCAGCGTGAAGGAAGAAGATGCTCACTGGGAGAGAACAGGGGGAAACACAGTGCAGTTACCGTCTGTCTGTGAGATCTAGCTTGAGCTTCAAACACGGATGAAATTGCTCAGTGTGCCTGTGTTAGACATCGTCTTAGCCTGGATTTCCCCAAGTCAAACGGCCTCAATAAACCCTACTTTAGTTCCTCTTGATTACTGCTACAACTCACAGAACCAAAATTGTCTCATCAGTTGGCTCCATCCCTCCTCCTCTTCTGTCTGCGCTTGTGTTCCCTTGACATATTAATGTCCTTCCCCTCTCTAGATTGAGGGCAGTACACGTGAGCTGTGAGGATCTTCTGAAACCAAAGCCGTGGCAGGGTTGATTGTTGGCCAGGGGCCTCATCTGGCCACATTTAAATCCAGTGACCATATTAGGGAAGTGGAGCAGTGGTGGACAAGGAAAAGTGTTTCATTTCTAGTCTGTGACAGCCACTAACATATATCTATTTAGTACTATTTAGCATATAAATTATGTCCTGTGTTAAAGTAAAAGGGGATGGATGGTTTTAACCACAAATTTTGTGACATTTTTAAAAAGACAAGCATCTTCAAATTTTGATTTCCTTCCTACCATACCCA
Organism: Sandelia bainsii; assembly: GCA_032362345.1. Taxonomy (NCBI): domain Eukaryota; kingdom Metazoa; phylum Chordata; class Actinopteri; order Anabantiformes; family Anabantidae; genus Sandelia; species Sandelia bainsii. The sequence continues at coordinate 5,293,417 of JAUMHL010000003.1, read as the reverse complement.
TTTGAACATGCAAAACACACATGTAAAATATTTACCTCACTTATTATGTCCTCAGCCATCAAATAGATTTGCAACTGTCCACCATCACTGTAACCACTGATTGTGTTAAAATTATGTATTTACAGCTACAGTACATACATATGCTCTCCTTGATCCACAGTGACACATGTGTTGTGTTGTAGTTATGATTGAGTTAAGTTAGTAAATGCCCTTAATATAGGTGGGTGTGGCGTTTAATGCGTTTTCTTATTAAAGAATTGTATGGTGCACAGTAAATGTAGCTTAAAATTCACATGTGCATGTGGGTGATATCCTACACTGTAAATGTACTAAATGCTATTTTCAAATCTGAGAATCTAATGTCTGGTTAAACACCCAGACACAAATCACACCTGCCATATATGACTCATTAATTAGGATGTGAAAAATGAATTTTCAGGTAATTAAACATAATTGTTAATGTGTGGTTTACTACATTTTCTGGCTGTCACCCTGCACCATCCCTCTATGAATACACTCACAGCTGCCAATGTCATAAACTGACCTGTTTTAATAGGATTATAAGGCTTATACTCCTGAACTCTGCACAACATCCTGTCACAGATGATTATAACAAATTGTGCAAATGTGTGAGAGACTCACGTGACGTCTCCAGCATAGTGGCGAATACGGAAGTGTTTCTGAAACTCCATGGATTTATCAGAGTGGCTGAGCTAAAAATGGAGAGAGAACGGTGTAAGTGCAGAGCCTACAGTAAGAAATGCACTTTTTGCTTCATTAAATGCACATTAAAATCAGAGTGTAGAGGTGTCAGCTTTACAAGGAGGACATGATGGCTGCAATTTCAGTGCCCTGTTGTTTGAAAAGCACCCTATCTTGTCTGAAACACATCACTGATGTTTCAAAAACACTGGAGAAACCCTGCTCTCTACTGGCACAAAAGCAGAACTGCGCATGTAGAACTGAGCAGTTTGGTACTTGGGTTTACATATTGTAAGTCAAAATCAAAACACAGACCTTTTAGAGCAAAAATGCAGCAAAGATATATAGATTTTTGATTGGATCCTTGTATTTACACTAAAATCATATTGTTTTCTATGTTTTTAGAGGTTAAGACAATTTGTCATCGTTGATCATTTGTGTGTTCAAAATCCAACCTGTATCAAACTAAAGGTGCAAGACATAATTCCTTTGATATTTAAAAAATTACAGATGCAATCTTTTTCTTTTCTCCCATACAAAAGCAAATGTTAGCAATTGTTAGCAAATTTGGTTTACAATAAGATTTCATCATTTTTCTCTTTCAGAATTACTGTAAGTCAGAGGAGGATATGTCAAAAATAAACCATAACTTCCTACCAACCTACATCTGTTAAGATAAAAATCCCTTTTTTCTCAGCTTCGTGTTGATTAGTTTAAGGTGTTCTGCTTTCACAGAGCAGCTTAATGATGCAAGATGAGAGTGTTTCTGGGGAAAAAAGGATCTTCTGAACATCACTAATTTATCGCTTTTAACCTCACTGACCAGTTGGGCAAATACAAACTCATACTGTGTAGTTAAACATTGTTTAAACCTACACAGTATTATCATTTGTAAAAAGTGTAAATGTAATGTAGCTGTGGAGATGTAAAGGTTGCTACAGTAACTGGTAACTCTAGTAAAAAGGGTAAACATAGATGCTACAGGGTTGATTATTATTTTTCCTACAGAAAATTTAAGTCTGACAGGTCAGTTTGTGCTCTGTTCTCACCTTACGGGAGGTATAGTGGGGGTGCTGGGCCAGTTTGGTGTCCATGCTGTCCAGACAGACTGTGTCAGTGACTTTACCAACAGTGAGACAAGCTTCATCCAGGATGGAGATGATCCCCTTGTGTGACTGCTCCACAAGATCAACGATGATCTGGTTGTCGAAGTAATTAATCTGCATATAGACAGTATAGCTGTTAGTAAAATAACATCTTGATGGCAGCAACACGTCTCAGAAAGGTTGGGACAGATGCAACAAAATGCTGGAAAAGTAAGTGGTACTGACAAAGAAGATCTGGAAGAACATTTTAATTGGCAACAGGTCAATAAATTGGGTATAAAAAAGCATCTTAGAGAGTTGGAGACTCCCAGAAGTAAAGATGGGCAGAAAAAGGGTGAAAAACTGCGTCTACAAATTGTCAAACAATTTCAGAATAATGTTTCTCAACATAAAATTGCAGAGATTTTGAATATCATCATCTACGGTACATAATATCATCAGAAGATTGAGAGAATCTGGAGAAATCTCTGGGTAAATAAATGAATTTTGGATGCCCATGATCTTCAGGCCCTCAGACATCACTGCATTAAAAACAGGCATGATTCTGTGATGGACATCACTACACGGGCTCAGGAATACTGAGGAATACTGTGAACACAGTTTGCTGTGTCATCCAGAAATGCGAGTTAAATGCTCTATCATGCAAAGAAGAAGTCACATATGAACAGGATCCAGAAACACTGCAGTCTTCTCTGGGGCAAAGCTTATTTAAAATGGTCTGTGGCAAAGTGGAAAACTGTTCTGTGGTCAGACGAATCGAAATTTGACATTCTGTTTGGAAACCATGGGCACCGCGCCCTCCAGACTAAAGAGAGCGACCTCCTGGTTTGTTATCAATGCTCAGTTCAAACATCTCTGATGGTATGAGGATGCATTAGAGTCTATGGAATGAGCAGCCTGCACATCCAGACCCAGGACTGTTGAGTAGTTAGACTCGTTTATCAGGCAAGAATAGGACAACAATCCTCTCCCAAAACTAGTAGTTGATCTCCTCGTGTACCCAGGTCTTTACAGACTGTTGTTAAAAGAAGAGGGATGCTACACTGTGGTAAACATGACCCTGTCCCAACTTTTCTGAGATGTGTTGCTGCCTTCAGTTTCATTGTATTCTGTTTTTGTGAAGATTTTACATAGTGTCCCAACTGGACTGTACATGTGAGTTTTCTACTTGTGTGTTTTCCTGGCAGGTTAGGGCATGTAATATATGTACATGCCCTAACCATGACCCCTGTATGTGGATTTGCACATTTTCATGGTTGTGCAATCACAAGGTGTGTGAGTAAATCTCCACATACATTGCTTGTTTTTATCATGTTACTATCAACCACAGCTCCTAAAAGTATTCTACATTAACAAAGAGCATTAGGTAGAAAAACAGTGGTGCTTAGATTTAGAAGTTTTTCTTCAATGCATCTGCAGATAATCACAAGATACTTAATAGTCTGATCTGCAAGTGGTTTGTTAATAATAAGAGAATCTTCTAATCATGGTAAAATAATAATATTTGAATCCTGACTACCACATGATGGGCCAGAGCTGCTGCATCCCGCTGCTGTATGTCCACCCTGGTACACACACACATCTGTAAACACCAAATATTTGCCCACAATGGCACCGAGTGCTGCCATAAAGTAATGTGGGTTTATCTGCAAATGTAAAAAAAAGTCTTTGTATTTGAACAAGCACAAATGTGGCCCTAGCACCTCTTGTGTTTACATGCTGTTGTTTGTTTGTGTGCGTTTCTCACATGTTGCCAGGTGATGCCCTCTCTCTGGTATTCGTCTTGTTCCTGTTGGAGGATCAGCGCAATGAAAAGCTGCTGCAGCTTCTCATTGCAGTAGTTGATGCAGAACTGTTCAAAACTGGTCGACAACAGAGGAAGAAGAGGAATAAACAAACAAACGCTTGAGCAACATCATCAACAATGACCCAATCTTTTTCCCCTTAAATAAACAGATAAAGGTAAATTTCACGACACACCAACCTGTTGTTGTCAAAGATCTCAAAGCCGTAGATATCCAGCACACCAATGACTGTGTTTTTCCCATGAAGCACTGGGTTGTAGTCTTTCACCGCAATGACACTGTTGATGCGGCCAACAATCCAGCCAAAAAGCCTCTCGTAGAGGGCCTGAAACGAGGAAGGAAGGAAGAGAGTGTGGGTTTAACAGAGCAGGACGTTAAAATAATGTGACAACTGTGAAAATAATATACAAAGAAGACATGTTCCAGTGTTGATGTTAACATAATTTCTTCACTCTAGGGAAGCTATAAAAGGATCAGTCTGTTAAAACCATAAATCTCAGCCTGATTAGTTAGTTTGTCAAAGGAAACAGGGTTAAGTGATTTACAGAACATGTAACAAGCACCTTGGCAAAAGCATCCCGTCCAAAGCAGGCCTCATGCTCCGTGTGGCCCTTCTCGATGACCTCACCGCCCCCTGTGGCCACAGTCCGGTACAGCAGGCTCTTACAAACGCTGTCCGGCTCTGTGGCTGTCAGCTCAGAGATGTGGTTTACGACATCGAGTCCCAGGATCTGAACACTCTCACCGTCACTTTCAAACTGAACATTACCCTGAAAAATAGACCATCAGCCTATGATTTTAACCCTATAACACATGCATTATCTTTCCCTATTTTTAACTTATAATATTGTATTTTACCAAATGTAGAATGGAGGCGAGGATCTGATAAATAGAATTAATCTCCTCCTTTGAGAAGCCGATCACCTCCAGTGCATTCATCACAGCTTTATGGCTCAAGCGATCGTTGTTGGAGGTCTGGTAAAGGAGATGGATTTTGTATAAGAGAAGGATTTTCCACTGAATCAGTCGTGTTTAATCTGTAGAAGTAAAGGTTGAAGTCTTCCATATGCAAAAAGCTGGAGGTCATCATTATGCAGTTGGATGATCTACATTTGTTTCAATTTAAACACATTATTTTTAAATAGCTCATTTTTTGGCTACAAATGTACAAATGATAAACTCACAGCAGTTGCAGCTCCCTCTTTGGTATACACATAAACCACAGGATCATTCTGTAGATTAAATGACTTCAGCATTTCGTCAGAGCCTCCACGCAGTAACTGTGGAAACAAATACCTGGATGACTTTATCATTCAGAGTCAGAGTTTAATTTTACATTTTGATGGTTAGTTTCGGAGACGTGAGTAGCATCATCATTGTTTGTTTTATGGCTTTTAGATTAAAGTTTACCTGGTAAAATGAGTGGAAGCTCCTCTCCCCCTCTTGCTGCTGGACCACTCTGGACTTAAACAGAAAAATAGATTATGGTATTAGCCACAGACCAGTCACAGTGTGTCCACCCTCACCACAACATTAACACCATGAGGTGGATTTAATGTTGTGGCTGATCGATGTGTTTGAGGTGGAGCAAGTTATGAAGCAAACTGGGCCTCAGTTAACAGTTGATCAACTGAAACTTTCGATCAAAAGGAAATGACCTGCCAACTATTTTAAAAATTAGTAATCTAAGTAAGTAATTTTTCAAGGAAAATGACAAAGAATGGGTGGATCTAGGCTCAAATATAAGAATTTATTGCCTTTTTGCATTACAGTAAAATGAATATGTTGAGGTTTTAGACTGTTGGACAGACAAAACAAAACATTTGATGATGTTACCTTGGGCACTAGGACATTGTGAAGGTAATTTTTCACTGTTTTCTAATCTTTTATAAACCAGTTAATAGAGAAAATAATCTGTAGATTAATTAGCAATCAAAATAATGATTTTTGCTGCACTAGAATTTATATTAAGTTAACTAATAAAAGTTAGCAGCATTTCAGGTGTGTAAGATGAGTCACAGGACTCCAAAGAGGTCAAAGCAAGTTTTCTAGTGCACCAGAAAAAGTGAAAGTAACACATGCAACTTGTCATGTTGCATGGCATCACTGGAAGAAGACAAGTATTTCCCTGAACGGTAACCTCTGTGAAAAATTGTACGTTCATCAGAATCTTTGTTCTCTGATTCTGATGGAGTTACAGAAAGACCTCACATATTTTGTTGGTATGTTGGACAGTAAAAATGCAACATCTAAGTAATGTGCAGGCATGAATGGACAGCCTACGCTTCTGCAGAAGTGAGAAAAATTCACAATCACTTGTCAACATAACCACCTGCTGTTTTTCCAACAGTGTTTCAGTACTTCAGTTTGTTTTTCTCCAAAGATAAACACTTATATTACCAATTATATGACTAGAGCGGCTCCACTCTGACTGCTGGTAGAGAAACAGGAGAGCTTAAAAACAGCGTGGTTGTTTTTTGCCCTCGGAGAATGAACCATGGCTTCATCATTCACACCGGCTCTAAGTGCCAGACGGTTCTTTAACGGAGCAGATAAATACAGCAGCATCAAGTGCCCCCAGGTGAGCCATTCATTAACACACAGCAGCAGCAGCTTCACAGACACATCTATTCACGGATGTTCCTCACACCTCTTTGTCATCACCTTATGAAACATTCATATTCAGGAGAAAAGGTGTAATTTAAAAACTAAATGAGGAGAAATTTCTGTACTTTTCCATAGAGATGGACTCATTATGTCCCAAAGGAGCATATAACTTCTTTGTTTTTGTGTTCCTTTTTTCCTGTCTGCAGCCCAGGCCCCTCTCGCATCCCGCCCACCTCCTCTTACCTTCTCCAGCAGGTAGTTGTTGATGTGCCCTCCAGTGGGATCGCCGTTGAAGTTGAAGTTGATGTCCATGTACTTGCCGAAGCGGCTGGAGTTGTCGTTGCGATTTGTTTTGGCGTTCCCAAAGGCCTCGAGCACACAGTTGGACTTGAGCAGCACGTTTTTCACACTGATTTATCACATTGTGGTAAAAATATGATGGAGACGTGTGAGAAACAGCCACGAGGGAGGTGAAAATGGGCTCAGGTGATTTATGATAACATCAAATTCTGCTTGTTTAAGTGTTTGTGTAGGAAAAAATATCAATATCAATTATCAATAATAAAGTTCCCAGTGCTGAATTAATACTTTTGTACGTCATACATGGGTACAGTTAGAATAATTTCTTAATCCAAACATCACAGCATCACTCACCTCTCCACCTCCGCCCTCTGGTTTGGGTTTGTGATGGCTGCGATGTACTGCATGATGTATTTACTGGCTTCAGTTTTTCCTGCCCCACTTTCACCTAAAACAGAAAAACACACCCAACAATTTCACAACACTGACAACAAATTAGTACATCTGCACATCACAATATTTCACATATTTTTGTTTCCTGTATGAAGAAACTGAAGGTTTTATCTGAGCTGTGAGTACATATAACCAGCCAATTTCTGCCAAATGAATGAGACTACACACGCTGATATTGGATGTATGACCATACAATAAATATAAAGATACGTTGGAAATTTTACTACAGTTACAAACATCAACACAGACACTGGTGTGTGTTCACCAATGGAAAAAGACTGAAAAGCAGATCATTTATCCAGATAACAATTTGAAAATAGTGTTTCCAGTGGTGTAAGTACTCAGATCATGCACTTAAGTAAAAGTAGCAGTAACACAGTGGAGACATACTCTATTACTCTGTTAAGTAAAAGTCTTGCATTCAAAATGTTCCTTAAGTGAAAGTGAAAAAATTTCAGCTCAAAAATACCTGAATGCTGATTTCATATGTTTTGAAGCAACTAATTATAATTTGAACTATTTTGCATGCTGCTGGTTAGCGTGTGAATTTTGCAGGTTAATCAAGTCTTATGATTACACCGTAGTTTGTTTTATTAATCACATTCTGAAAAGTAAATAGTCGTTATCAAATAAATGTAGTGGGCTAAAAGTACAATTGTGCCTGTATAATGTAGTGAAGACAAGGTGCGAAGTAGCAGAAAATGTTCATGTATTGGAAATATTCAAGTAAATTAGAAATCTCTCAAAACTATACTTATGCACAGTACTTTTTATGTACATTTTATGTACTCACAGATGGTGGTGGAATCATACTAGTGAGCATTAGAAACACCTCTTAATGTAATGTACTCCAGCACCACTCCACTATAACCTTAATAATAAACATATAATTATCACCATCACCATCGAGACACAACTGCAGACAATCCTGTCATCTCACCATGTCCTCTTTAGTGCATCAACACTAACACTGGTTTTGTTTTTGACAAAGAAAACATAATCTGATGTGCATTTACTCTGTGAAAAACAGAATCAAGAACTGTATTTGCTTACCAGATAAAAATCTTGGGTTTTAAGAGTGAGAAGGGTCATAGTATTAAAAATGTAGCAGGATGTTCACACGTAGCAGGACTGTGGTTTGTGACAGTCTGAAAAAGACAGACCTGATATGACGATGCAGGTGTCTTTGGCTCGTCTCTTCATGGCCTTGTAGGCAGCATCGGACACTGCGAACAGGTGAGGAGGGTTTTCGTACAGCTCCCGGCCCCGGTACACTTCAATGGTATCCTTTCCATAGATGTCCATCTGTCTGTATGGGTTAACAGAGACGACGACCTCTCCAATGTAAGTGTAGATACGACCCTTTTCAAACCTGTCCACACAAAGGAATATCATGGATTACAATTTTTGTTACTGACAATGATATTTCACACACATGCATGAACATTACAAATATGCTGTGTGCATACTGTGTAACATATTTGTATATATGTATATAAATATATATATATAAAAAAATAGGTCTACGTCTGACCAAATAAGAGTTAGTTTAGTTTTAACGCTTCCTCATGTTGAATGGCCTCGTCATGCTCACTTGGAAGAAGAAAATCAAAGAACTAAATCTGCCAAGTGTCTGATTTAAGGAAATTGAAAATGTGAACCATTTTGTATTTATACGACTAAAATAGTTATTTGAAAATGAGATATTTAAATTAGCTACCTATGACAGCTACAGGTTCCATAAATGATCACACACACCTATGTCATCTGTAGCTGACAGGAAGTGACACAAGTGTGTGTACACACTGAAAGCAGGAAATGAAACTTGTGGTTCAAAGGGCGTCACAGCCTTGTGTAACCTCATGTAGCTCTGTTCTCGATGTGTCACAAGTGTAAAATGACCTGCTAAATGAAATACTTATTTTTTTCTTTTTGCATAAATGAATAATAAATCAGACAGTGTGGTGGGTTGTGTTGACTGAGCATCCGGTGAGTCAACGTTTAACCTGACCCTGAACTACAGGCTGATCCACCCGGGTGAACATATGTAGTACTAATACATCAACCAGTATATAAAGAAGTTAATTTTAGCTCCACCTCAACCTGCTGTGACATTTAGATGCTGCATACATATCATACATGAAATACCAAAATACTCTGAAAGGGATCATTATCATTATAACAGTTTACACATTAGCTTATAAAAACTTTAACAACCTGTAAGAGGACGTTATATGAAAGTGAAATTTTGAACGTAGAGGTGTCACAACTCTTATTTTGCAGCAACACTTTGTTTACAGTAAGGTCACCTTCCCCATCGAGAATCTTTCTAACCACATGTGCAAACTCGTTCGCTAAAGTTCCCTAAAGCCATGGTAGTTTTGGTCTGTGAGAAGCTGGAGCTCAGGAGGGCCCGTCCGTGTGGGGCAGTGTCCAGAAAGATCCCGTCACAGAATCGAGGCACAGCTACAGATGATCATGGAGGTGCCTGAGTCGCTCAGTTGTTGTTACAGTCTCCTACAGTAAAAATGACTGTTCTATACAACTAAACTGCGCACACCATTAAATTTTTGTGGGGAATGTAACTGCATCCAGATTGCGTTTTCTATTAACATACAAATGTTAATGGTAACTTATACTTATACTTTGATATAGAACAAATCGATTAAATGTAAACAGACAACAGATTTTGTCTGTAGCATTCGGTTTTGTCACTACAGAGTTATTACAGTTATTATTGGTTGGGTTTAGGGACTCAGGTCAGGAAAATATTGCAGTCTGGCTTAATAAAGAAAAGTGTCTTTGTCATTTAACAAAAACACAGTCTTCCCCTCACCCTAACTAAAGTGTTTTTGTTGCCTAAACCCAACCTGACACTGAACTCCTGAACTCAGTTTGCCTGTCCTGCACATTACACACCTTTCACACACCTCAACCACTTCCTTGCATCTCACTTTCCATTAATAAATGTAGCACTTTCTATGTAGCAATTCATCCACAAAACACACTGCGTAACAACATAATGATAATATGATTATTGTCTACAAACACATACTTGTGCTTGCAGTTTAGTCGCATAGGAAACTAATCTTTAGGAGATACACTTGAAAAATCACCACTGAAGGCAGGGATATTGCATTTTTGAGGTTTCTGCTGAGTTAGATTTGGTGCCTGAAAATAGTCACCTAAGTCACCTCTGTCTTCTTCCTGGCATTGTACAGAATAGACTGACCAGTTATCTGATAGAGACTTCACCCATAGAATGCAAATCTTTGTCTTTGTGAACGATTTTTATCTATTCTTGATCATAGAAAAAACTTTTTTTGGAACCAACACTTAATATCTGCAAGTTTACAAATGTGAGGTGGCTGCAAACATAAAAAATGATAGAAACTCAGAATTATCTTCTATACCCCGGCGCCTGTGTCCACCCACCTGCATGTAAATCTGTTTGTACTGTAGGTTTTAAAGTTTAAGAAAAGCACAAATGAAGAGAAACAGTGCAAAAGCAGCAAACACAGAAACACCTGAGCAGACATGCAGACACAGAAAAGTTAAAAAAAAATCTAACAGGCACAACACAAACATTAGCACATGCTTATGCTTCGCCACCAGGCAAGTCTGATCAAGCTGTGTGATGAAACTCTAGCTACAAACAACCAGATGCTAAGTCAGAGTAATATGAGAAAAATGTTGATCAGTAGATGACTGCAACTGTGATTTCTCAGTTTGAATTGAGGACACGATGACCCTGCGAAACACACTGAGGAAGTGAGAAAGGTCAAGAAAAAAAATACTGTCTGGAAACAGGTACGAGAGGCAATTTGAAAATCCCAGAGCACTTTGACACACCTGAAAGAGCAGAAGAGGTGCAAGAGAAGACAAAAAAGAAAGTTAATCATTAACATGCTGTATTGGGTTAGACAGGTTTGGGATTTTAGGTGTTTTATTGTGCCACAAGCTTCATTTGCTTCACATGACAGCCACCCTAATGTGGTGACGAGCAAATCAACCACAAGTTTATATCCGAACCCTGAGGGTGAGCAGGAAAGTTAAGGTGGAAGTGCCTCGTGTTTGTTTCTTCTCATATGGTTCATATTAATGTCACTTATTAGCCTGAAGCTTTTAAAAGGTTTGAAGATGATGCCAACTTGGTAATTTAGTACTAATGTAAGAAGTTTTATAACTTTGTGAGTGTCAGAGACAGTTCAAGATGATAGTTTATACTTCAGTTTCACTTATTCTACAGAAAACTAAACAAAGACTTAAATATAAAGAAATATAATAGTTTTCTTTATTTATGTGGTGTTTCATACTATATATGTAGGAAACACAAGCCCTTGCATCTCTGACGCCCAGCTGCTCTCCCCTCCCTTCCTCCTCTCTAACTGTCTCTCAGGCCTTACCTCAACTTCAGGTTCTCTATAAACTGTTCCATCGTCACCTCATCCAGCAGCACAAAGTCTGACTTCCCAAACTCCAGGCCCTCCAGCTCCGCCATCCTTGTCTGTAGTCGCTGAACACACCAAAATAAAAGACAGACAAGACGCAGAGGAAGAGAAAGCAGCTCAAGGAAGAAGAAAGAGAAGTACGGTTCACTTCTGGAGCCCGGTAGTGTGCGTGTGCTGTGGGCGTGCTCTCTGGTGGATTTTTAGGGTGTGCTTAGTCAAGTCACACTGTAGTCTACAAGCTGCAGCACGTCATCAGCCTGTCAGTCAGACTGTGCCCTCATGCAGACCTATATAAATAGTAGGAAGCTATCTTTAAGAACTCATACCACTTCTGCATCCTCCTCTGTCTCTGTCTTCCTGTCACACAGCCTCTAAGTTTCTAAACTGTCACCAAAGAGTTCAAGTGTCTCTACAAGACTTAACTCTCTTGGTTTTCAGACTTTGTTTGCTTGTGTATCTTCTCCTCACAGAGACAGGAACCCACATCTGACATACAGCCAAACACGAGCAATAAACCTTGCAAATTTGAGGTTAGGAATTGGCCTTTATCTCCTGGGAAGGATCGTGGCATTTCCTTTCTTAACTTGGCATCGGCTGCACAACGTGTCCCTCTGGGTTTTCTCTCTTAACCAGAGGTTCTCAACTCACAACGGGACCAAGCTGCAACTTAAAAAAAAAACAGTTGTTGGATGTTTAGCAGTCCAATAAGAGACATTTGAGTAGGTGTGTAGGTGTTTATGATTAAGTACACAGATTTTACAGGAATGCTGCCTAATACAAACAATCCCTTTCCACACTGTTTGACCTTTGTGTTGAACTCAAATCTTTTCAAGAAATTTCTAAGATTCTCACCTTAGATTTTAGGCCCTGACAACAATTTATAATTGCTGCGTCAATTTTATGAGCACCCAGTGATGGAAAGTAACTAAGTACATTTACTTATGCACAGTTTTGCATTATTTCTAAAGTACTTTACATATACTATATATACTTTAGTATATTTTTCAATTTCACTACATTCCAGAGGGAATTATACTTTAACTTCACTACATTTGATAACTATTGTTACTAACCACTTTTCTATAATATTCTATAACACTTTATTGATCCCTGTTGTGAACTCACAATATACCAAGGAGCACGTAAAGTAATTCAATTTAGCATGATTAGCTTCAAAACATATAATCATATAACAGCGAACAAGGTAGTTGTAATAAGCTCCATCAATACCAACATTAAAGGGATGAACACATCAATACAGCAGTAATTATAATCCAGTAATATCATACTCATTGATGTGAAATGACAATACCTTTGTACCTTTACTTAAGTAACATTTTGAATGCAGTACTTCTGCATTTAACATATTAGTTGTACACTGTGGTAATGATAATTACTAAGTAAATGATCTGAGTACTTCTTTCACCACTGTGAAATAACTGATCATTTTAAAACTGCTCTGTGAGTTGTGGCTTTCCAGCCGTTTTGGTATCAAGTCAAGTCGGTTAAATTTATATCACATTTAAAAATATCAGATACAGTCATTAGTTAAGCTACTGTTTACTGCATCAATCATAAGATGAAACTATACACAATAAAAAGAATATATATACACTACTCACAAAAAGTTAGGGATATTCGGCTTTTGGGTGAAATTTCAGGATGAACCTAAAATGCAC